>CBVK0100862159.1:0-10905 GCA_900067695.1 Picea abies | reverse complement strand
CACATCCATTATATTATAACAGGTTATGGGCCCACACCTCCTTCATTCAGTCTAACCACTGGAAGGGAGCATAGCCATAAATATACTAAGATCATTGAAGAACTTCCACTGGGGTTTCTAGCAGGAGTAGTTACTAAATCATTGTTGCTAGGTTTACTAGCAAGTGTAGTGCAGAAACCCTAACCCTCTTGTTGAGGCACCTTAAGTGAAGGTATTGACCTAATTTCCAGATAGACCAGTGTTCCCTAGCCTAGTGCATCTCTTGGTACTCTCAGCAAGCCAAGATGTCAAGTTTGATTTTTTGGTCAAATCTAGGGTTGTCAAAGTCAAAGTAGCCATGACTTACTCTATGAAGTCAAAAAACAAGTTAGATGGAGCTTCTAACTTTATATCGTGGAAGACAAAAATTGAACCCATCCTTGCCAATAATAAAGTGATGGATATCATGAAAGGAATGATCGTGGAACCATATTTTGAAGAAGGAAAAGAGAAGGAACTCCAGAACACTACAATTATGGAGAAGTTCAAAGATGGTGACATCAATTCTATGAGTATCATAGTGGACTCTATAAAATACCACTTGATACCCTACATATCCCATCTTGACTCATCAAAGAAGATGTACAATTCCCTAACAAACCTATTCTCGGTCAGAAACATTGGACAAGTAATGAGTCTGAAGAATGAGCTTTGGGACATGAATATGAATGATGATGATAGCATAACATCATACTTTGTGAGAATATCTCAGTTAAGAGATCAACTAAAAGCTATTGAAGAGATCATTTTAGAGAAGGAATTGGTAAACATAGTACTCAATGATATTCCCAAGACATGGGATGCATTTGTTGCAAGCATGAACACAACGAAGGAGTATCCTACATTTGAATAACTTTGGAATTGTTGTGCACAAGAAGAATCTAGGATCAGTGCAAAATATAAACCCTAAAATAAGTATGGTGATCAAGTTTTCACAACAAGGTTCAAGTATTTCAGGAATAAAAAGCAGTTTGGATCCAGGAAGAAACCAAATCAAGAGAAACATATGTCAAGAATACAATGCTTCTATTTTCAAAAGTATGGTCACTGCAAGAATCAATGTCCTAGGTTAAATAAAAGGAAGGAAACACATGAATCATCAGTTTTTGAAAAAAGGGAACCCTCAAAGAAAGACAAGCAGGACAAAACAAACTTCTTCTTTTAAGACAAGGTAACAATACTCTTCATATTTCTTGTACATACCATGTTTTCTGTACACATCTTGCATATGTATTTTATAGAATATAATATGTTCAAAGAGAAACTATACTTATGGAAGAATAACAAGATAAGGATTGCTATCACTATGACTATAAGACAAGATGAAAGATAAGACGAAATAAAAAAGAAACCTAGAAGAAGTAAAGACAGAAAAAAGTAAACAATCAAGAGGAATTTGGAAAAAGATTTATGGCACCTTGCAGAAGGAAATAAGAATGCATACAAAAGAGTGGATTGTGTTAGATGGAGAGATCTGATTATGTACTTCCAAAATAAAAACATACACTCATAGATAAAGCAAGGATCAGGAGGGAGCTAATCCTATGATCCATTGAAGATGATGAAGTATATATCCATGGTAGAAGCCATGAAAAGAAGTATGTGTTCAGTTTGACTTTAGAAGAAGCCTTCTTTGAAAAGAACCCTTAACGTATCCCTAGTTGTCCATCCACATGCATGGTCCTATGATGAAAGGAAGAATTTGGAATATTCAGGGCATGGAATCTATAGAAAACTCGATGGACCCAAGAGCTAAAAGGAAACATGAAGAAGAACATGATGATTTCAAGAAAGAAAGACGAGCCAGAACAACCAGTCATTGTATCAAGAATCACAAGACTACCATCCTGATCTGAACTTACTAAAAGCAATCAAGTAGAAGAACTGAAAGTTTTGATGAAGAATAGGGTATGGAAGACTCATGAATGTAAGCATTGGGAGATCCAAAACTATAGGTTCTCCCAGATGGAGGGAGAATACTATGATGATTTCTTGTTTCAGTAAACTAGACATACCTCTACATGAGCCATTATATCATCCACAATATCCATGGGTTGCAACTGGCATCAGATGAATGCAAACATTGCTCTCCAAAATAATTTAACAAAGAACATATGCAGAGAAACCTCAAGGATTTGAGGTATAACAGAAGAGACCCTTGTATACAGATGGAAGAAGGAAACTTGGTGGAGAGAATCCAATGCACAAAAGAAGTGTGGTGAATATTTTCTATAACAGATATATTATATCAAAATGATTACTCAGAATATCAGGATGATGGATTTCTATTCCATGACAAACTCTCATGATGGCAGAAGAAGTACCACTTGGATATGTTCTAGTTTTACCCTTGCCACGATGTTATGAGCTAGCGAGAAACAAAGATGAATCCAAAAATGATATACTTTATTGATCAGAGCTATACAAATCCTTTAGAGAAAACCAATGTTCTAGAAAGACCAAAGTACAATTGATATCAAGCATTACATTCTCTGTGATGAAGACCAGAAAAGAGAAAGTAGTTCTCCAATATATATCTCCAAAGATGAGAAGATAAGTAGAAATTTTGGTAAATCCTTTGTCCAAGATGAAAGGGTTTGCGTACTCAAGATGGAGCTCATGGAGACAACTTCATTATTGATAAAGGAAGATATGAATCCCAGATTGGGAGGGAGCACTGATGCGTTATTCACTTATGGCAGTCATTTTTCATTTCGAAAAATATTCCAGGATGAGAAGTTCCTTTCTAGTTTGGAAAGTGGTTTGAGAATTTTGACGGACAAGAATTTTCCAGTTTGGAAAATGGTCCAGATCGAATGGTAATTTTCGTAATGAAAATGGTTCGATGGATTTCTTATGTACTTAGACAATGATTTCCCATTGTGGTTAACATGGGGAATGGTCTAGGACAATCTCTCTTATTGACGGTCACTCTTAGCAGTGGTCAAGAAGACTGGTCCACCTCACTAGACAGTCATTATTTTGAATCTCAAAGTTGTGATAATTTATGAAGAATGGTCCATTTTGGAGGTTGGTGCAGTACAATCATTTTCTTAGGAAATGGTCCAGACAATCATTCCCTGGGGAAGATTCATTCTCTCTAGGTTTCACTTTGTTTAGTGTTGTAGGAATGGCCCAGATAGGTGAATGGTCCAAGTTCAGCAACCAAGGACAGGATTTCCCTAGGGCAGACTCATTCTCTCTAGGTTGCACGTTTTTTAGTGCCGGAGGAATGGCCCAGGACAAGGAATGGTCCAGGCTCAGAAATCGAGACAATTATTCTTACTTTCTTAAGAAGAATAGTCGAGATATCTCATCAATTATGTCTTACCTTCTGAGGGCATATGATCTTCCATAGCTCATAGATGTGAGTGGAAGAATGGCCCAAATTATTCAGTTTATATCATAACAATGTTTTCTATGTAGGTTGATATTAGATGGTTGTTATGGAGACTGTATGTCTCTAGAAAATAGATGTATGTTATAGTGGTGAATGTGTTCCACTGATTGTGACTATATGTCACTGATCAAGTATATGTGTGCTACTTGGTGTGGTAGTGTACCACTAAATTGTAGTTGTGTACTACTATGGATAGACATAGTTGTGTTCTATCGAATGATATTGTTCTAATTGCCTTGAAGACTATTAGTAGTGTTGGAAATGATTATCAGCTAGATGGATGATCAATAGACAGAGATTTCCTAGATGAAAAATGGTTCAGGACATTTATTCCTCTAGGACATATGTCCGGATTAGAATAATAACTCTTGTGTCACTCTGTGGAGTAAGTGACTTATCTAGCATCATGTCTGATTACTCAAATGGAGTATGGTTTCAAGAGATGATGCAACTGATGACACTAATGGTGATGATGGTGCTTATGATCTAGTCATGAGATATTCTATACGACTATGTTGATGCTACCAGGTGGATGGTATGTTTTTTCTCAATATCGTTACCTTAAATACCTCCCTAGATAGGAGGGAGTGTTGATATTATGGTATCTGCTGGAGGTATTGACCTCCATGTGTAAACCTGACGAGAATAGAATATTTTCGGAAGCAAGAAGAAACCCTATTTAGTTAGTTAATAACCATAGAAGACAATTTGGGTCAAGAGAATGACTTGTATTAGGTTATTAGCCTCCAATAGAAGAAGTCGGCTAAAGGAAATAATATATACTAAAGAATTAGTAGCCAGAATGAGAAGTCATCCCTAGAAGTCTACCATATTTAGTATAAATACAAAAGGTCGATCTTCATTCTAACCAGCATTCTCAGAACTGTAGAGAACACTTGTGCACACTATATTTGGGCAGTTTTGTGCACAAGTTTGAAGGGGAGTTGTTTTTACAATTGTTGCAACTAGCAGATTTTGTTTTGGCTTGGACTATCTCTTTGTTATGGTTTGGACTATCTGATCATATCTTGTTTGGTGTGATGTCCTTGGAGAAAGGTGTGCCACCCTTTGTTTGGCTATCTAGCCTAGGATTTTCTTTCGGAATGATTCTATGTCAAGGTTAAGGTGCTCGGAGGGTGGTTTCATCCTATGGTTGGGTGACAATAGTGATATTTTATATGGAAAAATGAGCACATCTATTATATTCTAACATATTTTTTGGACTATTTTAGTGTGTTGTAAGTGAACTTTTCTTGGTTGGAAATTTTGATTTTGTTGCTGATATGTATTTTTCTGAAGCTGAATAATAATCTCTCTCTCTCTCTCGTTTGGTTTCCCCACATTGGGGTTTTCCCTGGATTTTTCCTAAATTTATGATATTTTCAAGGGTTATTAAATGTTTTCCATTGTGTTTATTTTCACTGCATATTTTCTTAGCAATGTGTATTTCTGCTTATGGAAATTTCTGAATGTGGGTGTGAGAAATTTCAGATTTCATGCAAACAATTATCTCTAGGTTGCTAAGTGTATGGAAGATTTGCTAGCTTGCTGATTTTGTAATTAAAAGTAACAGGATCTAGCCTTGGTGGGAAGTATAAGGTCAAAAACCCCCACCATATACTTCATCATTTTATGCTTCATGTTATTGGTTAAACAAGGGTTTTTTAAGAGAAGTATAAGGGCATACACCCTCATAGCTTAAAACCTAGCTAGAGAAACTTGCCTTGGGAAGTAAAAGGGATTACACCCCCAAGGAGGTAGCTTCTCTAGCTCTTTCTTTTATTTGACTCCATTAACACAATAGTAAGGGCACTAATCATACTTATTCTTCATTTGAGATATAAAATCATTGCCTTGGGAAACTTGAAATTTTACTGTTTGAAAGGTCTCTTGCTTGGCGTTGGTTTGTCTCATTAAGAGGATTCTCCCCCTACTAAGGTGTTCCCTCTCTCCCACTAATTTAATTTCTGTTACAAACCATAACCTACGCCCATTAGGGTTGATCTAACCTAGATAAAATACTAACCATAACTCCTAAACTAACCCTAGACAAGATCCTAAATTTTGTTCATTTACTAGGGCACACCTTTTGGGCTACTTGTTGCCATATTTTGATGGTGTAATTTGATGATTAAAGTGAATGAATTATAGAACCATAAGGCTGCAATTTTCTCTATAAAATACATGTTATAAGAACTTGCTTTATTCTGTCTTAAAGTGTCAGTTTTTTAGTCATACTTGATTGCCACACTCATTGATAATAATGTTGATTGATATCATGATTTACATGTTGATTTCAATGTATTACTTGCTGATATAAACTCTAATCTATGTATGCAAATTAGGGAAAACAAGATTAACTTGCTGATCCATACTAACATATATCATGGCAAGTTCAATTTTGTTGTGTCTTGGGCAAGTACAATCATCCAGAGAAGTACTATAACTTTGGGGAAAAAATCACTTGAATTACAAGGCATCTCTTTCCACATTTCCCTCCACTTAGAATTGACCTTTATGGGCTTCACTTCCATCTATATACCTAGCCATCTCAATCCCCCTAGGTTCACTGGGATCGCCTTCCTAGAGTGACCTAGTCACCCTTGAAGTTTGGGACCTACATTGAGGTGAAATTGGGTGTAGGATTTCCAAGATGTAGCACTTGATTTGTGGTTGGGTAAGAATTTTCCCAACCTACAACTTGTGCTATAACATTTTGGAATTTTGTTCGAGGAATATTTTGAATATTCTTCGTACCCTAACAAAAATTTGGTAAGCTATCCCAAAATGTTTTCATTAGCTTGTCTAGCGACTCCATCTAAGGTATGTTCCCTTTCATGTTTCCTTGATGAACTCACCTTGAATTTCATCTTGTGACTCCACCTTATATGAACCCACTTTTCCCTCTTTCCCCCTTCATCCCTTGATGAGCCTTGATCTCATATGGGGACTCCATAGAGGTGTTACCCTAAGTGTTGGAACCATGGTCTCATGAGACTTACCATGGGCATTCCATAATGTGTACCCTTCTCTTGATGTTCATAATTTCCCTAGCTATCGAAATCATTGTCCAACATAATGGAGAGAAATTTTCCCCAAATTTGACGGTGATCCATCTCTAGTAGTCACCCATATCATGAATTATATGAAGTATGCATCAATATTAAATGTTCTACATGAATATGTGTTGATGAATTTTTTTTTGTCTTCAATGGAATCAATTCAAAAGGATTTTTTTTCACAATCATGTGATCCAAAAAGTATCCCTTATTCTACAAAGTGCATTGAATAATTTCTTAGGAAATATCGACGAGCTACTCAAACTTTGCAAGATGCTTTCCAAGAGCTCAAACAAAGTCTTTTCCAAGAAGGTTTTATGATTGATGATGAGACCATATATGAAAAAAATATTGAATATCCTGATGAAGAAGATATGGATGAGACATATGATGAATATGAAGTATATACTCTTCCACTTGATGAGGACATCCAAAGCTCTTCTCCTCTTGCACATCAAGAAGAGAACATGATGAGTTATAATCCTTTTGAGAAATTTGATGATGCTTTGTTCCATGATTGTGGAAATGAAGAAAACTTTCAAAGTGATCTTGATGAAGTTTCTCTTACAGAAGGGAAGAATGGGCCATTGTCCTCTATTGTCCCTTTCGAGGAAGTTAAAGTTATCTAGTCTTGTGAAGAAGTAATCAACTTATATGCTGCAAATGAAATCATACAACAACCCTTGGATATAGTTGAAGATCATATTGTTGATTTCATACAAATTGGGAAATGCAAAAGGGATTTGGGTTGTTTCATGTTTGATGGAGATCCTATCTACGACATTGAAGGCACATCTCGAATAAAGGATATAGAAATCATTTCTTCAAAGGATTTATTTTTACAACCATATGGTCCATATATGTGCCAGTCTGATGATATGGTTATATATTTGTTCCATCCATTTGAGGATGACCTGACTCAACGTTTTCAGGATGATTTTCAACCACCATACTCATATTTTGATAAACATCTGGTCATAGTCTTCCCGAATAAATTTAGGGTCCATAATACCAAACAAAAGTACTTTCATGTTGAGGCTTTTGGTATGGATTTGCTGACAAAGAAGAGACATTTCCTTAGTACAACCAAGGAATTTTTTTTCTAAGGTGGTGCCTTACTCTGTTTCCTCTTGTTTTGGAAATCATAGGGTTTTCTTTGGATCTTTTGTCCTTTCTCAACCTTCAAGGAGTAGTGATCTTCTAAGTGAAGATAAAGATGAGCCATATTCTATGTATATTCCCCCCCTTAAGATATGGATTGATTAGTCTTGTGGCTACACTTTCAGGCAGGATGATTGGGCTGATGGTTTCTCTTTCCAATAGGATTTCCTCCCTCCCACCCATATTCATGAGTTTTATTTCATGATATATTACATGTATGTTTATACTCATGATTATTATGTGCTTATCTTATCTTTGTTGTATTATATGATTAATCACAAGGGGAGATACTTTTATGAGATGATTGAATGATTGCACTGGTTCTATGACTTCACCGGAAATCATCTAGCATGTGATCTTTAGGGACCTAAGGCCCTAGGTAAGTAGGTAAGTCATTTTGATTCCCTGCAATTTCATATTGATTTCTCATACTAGTTTATATGCATTTCATTTTCATTTTTCTCTAATTGCATATTGATTTCATGCTTAGTTTAATTGTTTTTGAAAAAATGTCAAAATTTTCTTTTTCTAGCTTAGTTTGTTTTGGTTATGATCATATGAGAACAAATATGAGTAGGTGATCCTGTACTTTATAGTTTAATGTTTCCTTGCAAGAACAAGTCTACGGTGAGCACATGTCCCCAAGTATGAGCCATCTGTTATCCCCCTTTGTGGATAACTAATGATATTATGTCTCAAGGCCCTCAGGTTACTGATATGGAGTATTGAGAGACTACATGACCAATAATACCCTTTTGTACTGATGGAAACCCCTCTCACCACCACAAATGGTCACATATTTTCAAATTCCATCGACCACATTAGTTTTCTTTCAGAAAGAAGTGCGCCTTTCTCCACGAGGTACAATTCAGTATTATGGTGAGCATCATTTTAATATTTAAGCCAATTGAGTATGTTGTATCTTAGATTTCTCTATATTTCATGATATGTGCTTGGACATTATGAATGTGTCCGTGCTTCACCTTGATGGTTGACATTGTGCCCTAGTAAGTGGTTTTCCTTTGGAATGTGTTTGCTACTAGGAACTCCCTTAATGATCCATGGTACCATTCCCAACCATACTTAACACTTTCCATCATTATTCTCCTCCATTTCCTTATCTCTTGGTATTTTAAGGTGTATTGACCCAAGAAGAGGTTGTCCCTCATTCTATGGGAAGAAGGGGATGAAGGCACATAGCAGTTGATATTGGGTAAAAGATAAAATTATTGTATAAACCTCCCAGATGCTTCATCCATGGATCACCCAAGAAAGAAGTGAAATGATTATCTTTGAGTAAAGGGGACCCAAAATATAATAAAGAATTCTTAAAAGGTTAGTTGAAGGATAGGAGGTCTCATCATGAGCCAACCTATCATGTCCATGAATATCTAGTGGTATGAAATTGTCATCATCTGGTCACCAAACTAGGGAAATGGATCTAAGTTGCATGGTTGAGAGAAAGGGGGTCTCATCACGAGCCAACCTTCTCATTTCCACTAGGTGTTTGTGGGTGACATTGTCATCATCTGGTCACCAAGCTAGGGAAGTGACCTTCAATATATTCTTATTCTATATTGAAATAAAACACAAAGAAAGACAGATAAAATGGAATTGATGGGCTTGGAAAAAGTTCATTTTGGATGAAGGTACCACACACCCTATACAAAGGAACCCATGAACGAGACACTACGATCCCTTGTATTTCATGATCTCTATGCCCATTGAGTCTTGACACCAACCACTTTATCCAATTACATGGCTTAGAGAGGGATCTCTTGGAAACTCTCCTTGACCTAGGGAAATATCTACCCAATAGGACACCTTGTCAACCCTCCCATATTCGAGCTTGACAAGTTGCATAATGTCCTTGAGAAATTATTTGTTTGATATATTGATCTTTGATGCACATGCTTAGGTGACTTATTTATTGATTGGATTCAATTATCATGATGTTATGACTTGAGATCCCTAGAGGGCATGCTCATTTTTCTTTGCATGACCTAGTTGGTGGACAATTTTTGGAGAACAAGCCTAGCTTGGGATTCCATGGGGCTACAAGCCCACAAGTTGGATGCCAACGAATCACATGTTGGATGAGAAAGATTATACTTGTAAGGCCTTGATTATGACTTGGATGACATATCCTATCCCCTACATGGAAAACATTTTTCCTAGGAGAGGAAAAATGTCACATCTAGAGGCATGATGTCACTTAGGGGGATTAGGGCTTGGTGTTGAGGTGCCACTCATTGAAACATGGAATTTTTTAGGAGAAGAGGGTCTTCATGATGATGATATCATATATATTCTTTACATGTGGCATTTGGAGGCCTGACCAAGCTTCTCCAACACCAATGACTTCTTCAAAGTGGAAAAATGTCCCCTTAAGGGGAGACATCCATCTAAAACTAGGGTATATTTGTGCAAAACTGAAACTTTAATTGAATTTTTTAGTATTACTTTGTTAAAGTGGGAAATATTAGGGTTTTTTACCCCTAGTATTATGGTTTTCCCCTTAAATTATGGAAAAGTCACATTGGTGACATTCTGTATAAATAAGAGATAATAAGATCTCATTTTAATATAACTCTCCTTCAATATGAGAAGTATTGGTCTGAAATTTTCGCTATCTTTAGCTCTATTTGTCTCTTACATAATTGTTTATGTCTATCTTGATGAATGGTTGATGGAGGAATGAAGCACTATCCTTGGATGAATGCTTTCTATCTTTTATGGTGGATTATCTTAGCATCTTTCTTGATTTTGGTATGGTATTTTACTCTTGTCCTATCATTATTTTCAAGTCAAGGATTTTTGTGCTAGGAGATATGTGGTAAGTATAAGGGAATAAACCCCCACCATAGTCTTCATCATTTTATGCTTCATGTTATTGGTTAAACAAGGGTTTGCTAAGAAAAGTATAAGGGCATACACCCTCTTAGATTAAACCCTAGCTAGAGAAACTTTCCTTGGGAAGTAAATGTTGGAGTTACTTCACACACACCTATGATTTATTTTTCCTAAGGTTATTCCTTGTTTATTAGTCATAATTATTCATTATCTAGTCTCCTATATTTCAGGGGAGAATATTCCACCTGGAGAATATTCTCTTTCAATTGGCACTTCAGTTTGACTAGTTGAGTTGAGTTTAGATGTTGCATTGGTTTTGTCACCATGAAATACTGGTATCATCACCAACTCACTACTCTTTGTTCAGTCAGTTAACTGAAGACTAGTTGACTA
>CBVK0100862152.1:0-23096 GCA_900067695.1 Picea abies | reverse complement strand
TTTGAGGCCCTAAACGATGTTTTTTGGGGATTTGGGGCCCAAGTGATTGCTAGAGGCATTGATATGATCCAGTCGACAATTTTTCTCTCAATTATACCTTTGCAATGACCTATCGTGTGCTTAAATCAGAGATCATATGAAAAAGTTACGACCCTCAGAATTTGATGTACTAACTTAGCCAAACGGGGCCCACATGAATTTTGGTGCTTCATCTCCTAGGTTTAGGGTTTTGGATGTCTAGGGTTTTTGACATTAATGTTTATTTTAAAAGGGCCTTTAGAGCCTCATTTTAACCATCTTCTTGGGAATGAGCACATTCATCACACCTCTTCTTAGAGATAAGCCACCACCATTCTAGCAAGCTTGTTTTTTGTTGCATTTTATAGTTTCATCTTATTTCCTTATTCAATAGAAAAATTTTATTGTATCTTTGCTATTTTGCATTAAGAATATTTTAACAATCTATATTCATTTCATTCTGCTCATAAAATCCATATCAGTGGTATCAGATCGGTCGGTCTGATCCTTGTCGTCTTAATGCATGTCCCCAACAAGGTCAGGGTACAAAGAATTAGGTCTCAAGCTTGTTTCTCTTAAAGACAAAATATCTCGCACACCGAAGTGACCTCTCATGGAAGGAGAAAAGAACGATGACAGTAAAAAAGATCATTTAAAAATGTTTCTTGAGGAATCCATCATGCAACATAGGAATGAGATGATGGATAGTTTCACGCAAATCGTTCGGTGACTACCAAGATGTGATGCATCTTCCTCGAGCAGAGGCACCACCCCTTTCAAGACACAAATCAACTTTGATATTCATATATATGAAGGTCAGATAAACATAGATGTTGTAGACAAGTGGTTGAATCTACTAGAAGGGTATTTTTCTTTCCATAATTTTTTGAATAGAGAAAATATTACTTTTGATCTCCTCAAAACCATTCCCCATGTCAAATATTGGTAGGAAAATTTATGTGAGCAAAAGGAAATAGAGTAACCCTCATTATTTATAGTCGCGACCACCTAAGAATCCTTTAGGGATGCTATTAAGGAACAATACTACCCTGTACGAAGTCATGATGACTTGTATACCAAAGGACCACACGGTGGCAAGAAAGAGACCAAGGAGTGTTAGTCATTCTTGGGAAGGAGACAATCATCCACACTGATCAAAAGACACTACAGTTCATCTAGAACCAAGGAAAATTTTAGAATGACCACCATTAGAAGTGTTCAACATACTTACAATAGTTCCATCTCAACATAAAGTATAAAACATGAAGTACCAATCGAGTTACTGACTGTATAAACTGGCCTCTAGTTGCAGTACTCACCACACTACTAGACTCTTGTAGCCACGATACCTTTGGATGGACTCACTTCTACGAGACAAACCATGACTTCTCCACCACTTACCATATGTTGGGTGCTAACTCAGTGGTCACTAATTTCCATCTTCAGGATGGGTTGTTGTGCCATCTGGGCCATCTCTGTATTCCATCAAGAGAGTGTGCGAAAATGATTTGGGAATATTACTATAGTTAGGTGGGAGGACACTTTGGCATCAACAAATTGTGGCAGTGCTACATAAACATTTATACTGGCAGAAACTTCGACAAGATGACAGAAAGTATATCAGGTCTTGCACCGCCTACACTATTTCCAAACTGACCACTAAGAAATAGGGCATGTACACCCCTCTTTATATTCCTAACATGCCATGGGAATCCATATCAATGGACTACATGTCAAGCCTCCCATCCACCAAGAGGGGAAATTATTTTGTTTTTGTGGTTGTTGATCGCTTTTCCAAGATGGCAATTCTAGCCGCCTGCAAAAAGAAAATCACAACATAAGCCATTGCCAAGCTCTTCTTTGAACGAGTATGGGTACATTTTGGGATCCCAAAAATAATTATATTAGACCATGACAGTCGGTTCCTCAACTCATTTTGGTCGAGCCTCTGGTCATTGCTAGATACCAATCTCACCAAATCCATTGCCTTCCACCCCCAGAAAAATGGCCAAACTGAGATCATCAATTAAATGGTCATACATATCTTGTGCATGTACAATTCAAAACACTCCTGCACATGGGATGAGAGTCCAACCATTGGGCCCCATTGATTTTGCACTACCCCTGGCGACCACCTTAGTTGAATCGTCCCCTATTCCACCGAAATATGACAAAGGAACCAATTCATTGAGCAGATCCAGCACATCCACTAATAGGTCAGGATATTCTACAAAAGTCTTATGCCAAGAAGAGGTAACGCCATGATCAACATTGGGTTCCATATAAGTTTAAGGTGGGAGACAAAGTTTGGTTGCATTTGCAGAAAGAACGCCTTAAAGGGCCCCATCAGAATCTTCTCCCAATTAATTATGGGTTGCACACCATCACTAATGTTCTGGTTGACAATTCTTTTGAGCTCAACATTCCCCCCTTCCTTGGTATGCATCCATTCTTCAACATGGCTCTCCTTCATCCATATTTCCCATCATTATTGGACACCTCAGAGATAGCAGAGAAATTGAAACTAACATAGCTCAGCCCTGACTACATGGAATAGGAATCTAGTGATCATATTATGGACACAAAGATCAAGGTCACTCGACATCAAAGGATCCAGATTTATCGAGTCATCAAAGCAGGGAAACTCCTACACCAAGGCAAGTGGCTCACCTGGGGCCAAATTCAGAAAACATTTCCTCCTCTGATGGGAGAACTCAACACAATGGATACCATTGATTCCTAAGGATGGATGATTGATCTAGTTGGATATTGATGGCCACCCACATATTCCACTGGCTCGAAAAACAGTTTTCCACCTTGGCAGTTTTTCGACAGTTTTTTGGGTTCCAAACTTTCGGGGCCATTTTGAGTCCCTAAATGACGTCTTTTGGGGATTTGGGGCACGGGTGACTGCCAAAGGCACTAAACTAGGCTAGTAAAAAAAAAATCTTCTCAGTTAGACATTTCCAATGAGTTGTCGTGCACCTAAAACAAAGATCATATGAAAAAGTTATGACCCCGAAAATATGATGTACTAACTTACCTAAATGAGGCCCACATGAATTTTGGAACTTCATCTCCTAGGGTTAGGTTTTTGGATGTCTAGAGTTTTTCACATTCCTTTTTATTGCAAAAGGGCCTTCATATCCTTATTGTAACCATCTTCTTGGGAATGAGTGCAACCGTCACGTCTCTTCTCAAAGATAAGCTGCCACCATTCCAACAAGCTTGTTTTCCACTGCATTTTATAGTTTCGTCTTATTTCCTTATTGAATAGAAAACTATTTTTACTATATCTTTGTTATTCTTTGTTAAGCATATTTTAATAATTTGTATTCATTTTGTTTTTATCATAAAATCCGGATCATCAGGGATGATCATGATTATTGTAACGGAGGAATTGAAGAAAAGAAACATCACTTTGGAGAAATTCATTGCCTATGCTAATATTCAACTAGATTTAGCCCCTACCCCTCAATCCAGGGTGCAGAGCCCTTTTGTAGCTGGTAGTGCTTCCCAAACAGAAACATGCAAAAAGTGAAAGGGAAAACACATTTCCAAAGATAAAGAGGTTCCTAAATAAGTTGAAGAAGAAGAAAGGGAATCCCATCACTCCCCACAAAGGGAACTTTCACCTCAGCCTGCACCTGAACTAGAGGAAGTTCCCTCAGCCAAAACTACAGGAAAAAAGGGGAGAAAGTTACACTTTCCTTCACCTACTACAGTAGTTGAGACTAGATATAGGAGGACCTTCACCAGATCATCAACACATAAGGAAGATGTTGAAGCATAATTCATAACCAAAGCTCTTGTCCAAAGGAAAGATAAGGGTAAAGGTAAAAATGGTGAGAAACCTGTGGAGATCATGGACATCACCACTCCCCCTGATAACCCTACCTTAAAGAGAATGATCAAACAACTTAGAGATGCCAAAAAGGAAATTGTCCACTTTAAGGGATAAAGATTGACTAAGAGGAAAAAGATGAGTGAACTCATGCACATGTATATTGAGACCCTTGATCTGGATAGGTTTACAGCAAGAAGGTTCTTTCCCCTCCATAGAAAAATTCAGACTTTGTACAAGTAGAAAAAAATACTACAGTCTTAGAACATAAATATTAAATAAGAGTTGCAACCCTTCAAGGATGATCTAGCCCAAAGAAATATTAATGTACTAGCCCAAGCTGCAACAAGGAGAATTTCCATATTAAGGATATGGAGTGGAGAGGCTAGATAACCCCATTTTTTATGATGATTAGCTTTTGCATTTTGAATTTTTGAGGGAAGTGTTTTAATTACAACTACTGGAGGAATCTACAGGATTATACACCTTCTGCTAAGATTTTTTGGGTTTTTGGGCTCAAATTACATGACACAAAAAATCACAGAGAATTTCGTAGCATCGGATGCTATGAAATCATCCACATGGACAAAATTGCAGATTCTCTATGAAAAGCATTGCGGAATAACCTAGCCAGACACAAAGTGACAATTTTCTACAAAAATTGTTGCAAAGAAGTTTACACATGCCGGCACTACGAAATATTCTACTTAATGTGCTATGAAATTGGTTGCAGAACATTTTTCACAGCCATGCGCTACAAAATTGGCTATCAAATGCACTACCAAAAGTTTCTATGAATTGGTTGATATAGTCAACATTTTTGGATTCATTTCCCTTTCTAGATTTGATGGATTTGGAGGGAATCAATGGTCATCGGGTGGAATATGAAGCTTAGCACAAAGTCTTGGAGGAAACATGGAATTAATGGATATGTGCCCAAGGAAAAAAAATTATGTCATGATTATCTTGTTAGAATTGTTTCCAACATGCTCCATGTTTTTAGCAATATGTTTGTTCCACTTGTACATATGTTAGATTAGCAGTTTTTAGTGGAGAATCGTAGGTTAGAGAGGCTAGATCATACTTCATGTTGTTGCTTACTATTTAAACTATATATACAGTAGGAGAATTTTATTTTGAGGTTGGAATGGTTGAGTAGAGACTCCTTATTGTAATGTTTTTATAAGACATATCCATACTCTAGTTTTATATATGATATCTAAGATATTTTGATTAATAGAAGTCAACCTCTTTTCATAATATTGCTTCTTCTTACTCTGATTGCTCATTATTTAATTATTATCATGAGATGTTATAGATTTGTTATAATGTATGTTTTATTGTGATGTTTTTGTAAATGTTATCAGTGTTTTAAAGTTTAGTTCAAGAGGTTATTGTGACTGATATTTTTCTTCACCTAGCTGCTAGAAGGCCTGATGCTTATCGCAGACCTATTCATCTTCCTCACCAAGTATTCCATATACTCACATTTATATTTAAACCACTGACTAAAGTTAACCAAAACCCCATTTTCTTATGCATACTAGCCTAGATTTTCTATGTTGGAACAATGTTATGCTGAGTTTTGTCCATTTGACATTCTATCACAAATCTACATTTACAAACCTATTTGATGGGTGCTGGGATTATTCTCTTACAATATGAGGGTGACTCTCATTGCTAACATTATTGGCATATTTTTTGGAGAATGAGTTGAAAACATTTCCCTATGATTGAATGACAAAAAAATATTGATTCTAAAGGTGCATTAGAAATCATTACATTGAAGATTGCAGCTTGCACTTGGCAACTCCATTGTTTTAGTAATGTCTCCCAAAGGAAGACACACGAGGTCTAATCCACATATACCTATGGAAACACCTAAAGATGACCTAGGGAAGTTTATCAAGAAAGGAAAATATTCTCAAGAATGATTTTCAGTTGTTGTACCATGTACTTCTGGTCATTTTCATGATTCCACCTTTAATACACCAGTAGTTATATCCAATTTGCCCCTTTTACCCTCTATTGAAGTTTCTAGAAATTTGGATTTTGAAAATTTTCCTCTCGAGTACTCGTCTTTTAGTCCCAAATTGAAAGAAGAAAGTTTTGAATTCCTTGCCTCTCCTGATATTGTAAGTTGGTTTAGACTTGAGAGCTTAGAACATTTTCCTACCTTGGGTTCTCCTACTCCTCCTTCTATCAAAATTGTTGTGACTAAAAAAGAGGAAACCTCATTTCCCTTGGAGCCTATACCATCTTCTTCCAAGACTCAACCTCTTCCTGTTAAAATTGAAATATCTCCATCCAACCTCCCTCTTTCTCCCAAAATCAAAGCTACAATTGTACTTGTCAAGACTCATTCTCCCCCTTGTTCTCCTAGAATTCACAATCCAATGGTAGGTGATAAGCTTCCTAGAAATAGGATGGATTCCATAGTGGAAGATAGGTATTCCCCTCTTCTGTTAGATCAGCCTATGAATTCTCTACCAATTGGAGACTACCTTAAGTACATGCCCAAGTTCACAAGGGAGGAAGACATAATTGCAGAAGAACAACTTGCAGCGTTTTATAGTTATGTAGACAATCCTAATATTGAGAATGAATATGTATGGATGAGGTTTTTTTTACATAGCTTTGATGGTGAGGCTAGGAAATGGTTTAGGGGTTTAACTTCTAGATCTATTGTTGTAATTGAATCTTTGGATGATTATTTTCCGAGGCATTGGGGGGGTAAAAAGGTTTTCCTATATTACATTATAGAATTTGGGTCACTTAAGAGGAAAGAAGGGGAATATGTTTCAAAATTATCAAAGAGATTTAATAAAATATACAACAAAATTACCACTGAAATAAATCCTACAAAAACTTTTTCCAAGATCACTTATGTCAATGCTTTTGACCCTGAGTTTTTCCTCCTATTGAGAGAAAGAATGTATACCTCTCCATCTCATATGCAAGATGCAACCTTGGAGGTAGACTCTAACATATTGGTAGCTAACAAGCTTAGGGGAAAATCTGATAGAGACAAAATGAAAAGTAGGGTTGAAGCTTCAACCTATAATTCCCTTGTTGTACACCCTCAATTTGATGAACTAACAAAATTGGTAAAATCACTTTCTACTGAAATGGAAAAGTTGAAACTTGAAGGAAAACATAATTATAGGAACACACAGAATGTTGATAATAGAGGAAATTTTAGAATACCAAATAATGCCCCTCATGTCCTTTAAAGAGATCAAATAAATATGGATACGTATGATAAAAAATTCCAAGCCCCTCTCCAAAATAATATTTTTGTCGATGAAGAAGGAGAGGATGAAGAATCTAATCCAAATGCCACCATTCTTGTATTTGGGGGAGAGCACAAAAGGCTTTATAGGGAAGCAAAATTAGCTTACATCATCAGTGATGAAGCAAATCCTACCAACCACACTATTTTTTCAGTTGATAATGATTTAGGATCTATTATTTTACAACTCACTGATGCTCCTCAATCAACTATTGAAATAAGAAAACATCCCATTAACTCTTGTGAAATCCCCCCTCATAATACCTCTATTTGGAAGATGTTTTTTTTATGGAGCCTCTTCTAACAAAGGTGTTGGTGTTGGGGTGGTATTTATCTCCCCTACCCAAGAGATCATACATTTGTCTTACAAACTTTAATTTGAAACTACAAACAATGTGGAAAAGTATGAGTCTCTTGTTTTGGTTTTGAGGGCTGCTAAAGACATGAATATTGAAGAGTTAGTAGTGTTTGGGGATGTTGACTTAATTGTACATCAAGTCAAAAATATGTGTCAATATAAACACCCTAGGTTAAGGACTTACAGAAATGAAGTTTGGGATGCTTTTTATAATTTCTTATTATCTTTTAATATCTCCTTTATTCCAAGAGAGGAAAATATTATGGCATATTCTTTGGTTGTTTCTGCAAGAAATTTTAGAGTTCCTTTGCCCTCTATGCTCAAATATGATGTGGAAGTGAAGTATAGACCCGCTATACTTGACAATGTCAAGCATTGGAAGGTCTTTAAGGATGATCTTGAGATCAAAAGATTTATTGAAACTATGGAAGAGTTTTTTTCCCTGCATATTGATCAATATCATGATAATTCCAAATTCCCTCATGCTGATATTTTTTTTGAATAAAATTGTTGACCATCATATTGTTCAATTGCCCAGTAACCATATTCCAAAAGGACTAGTACGTTTGGAGATATTGTTTGATAGAAATGATGTTTTTGTAAAGGTTAAAGGGTCATCTGAAAACGTTGATGTGACTGAATGCAATTTAGGTACAGAGGACGATCCAAAGTATGTGAAATTGTCTAGCAGTTTGTCAAAGGACCAAAGGGTTGAGTATGTCAAACTTTTGAAGGATTTTGTTGATGTGTTTTCCTTGAAATATGAATATTTACAAACATATGACAAACACATCATTTATCATAATCTTTTTGAAAGAGAATACCAAGACTTTTAGGAATAAACTCAGACAAATAAATCACATGTTGTTTCCAATTACGGAAAAATAAGTAAAAAATTTGTTGGATATGTTATCACACTAAATTGCCTTGGGTTTTTAGTTTGTTTTTATCCCTTTTTAAGCCTTAGATTTTAAATTTTTAAAGTTTCATCCCTTTAAATTTTATGTTTGGTAGGACCCCTTAGATGAATAAATTTTTGGTTCATAGCTCTAGTTTGATCCTAAAATTGATTTTTGGACTTAAAACCTTTTTAGTTCATGACTTAAATTTTGGACCCCTTCATGATTTGTCACTAGGATCGATCCCTCCCCTCCTATGACTAGACCAATGTGACACACCTTTCTCCTCACTCATGACCTCGTAGGCATGTCTTACTGTCCTTGCTTATCTGTCCAATCATTTTTAAAATTGGAGCGTTGCCCACTCATCAGGCAGTTTCGTAGCTCCTTTCTCGTTCATCATATTTTCACTACAAGTCATGATTACCATGAATTATGTCATGTTCCTTGTTTTTAGTGCTAGGACTTGGTTAAATATACCTCCAAGATCTCATATTTATGAGCCCTGATAACGGTTTTTTGATTTGAAAATTCAAGAATGTTGCGTTGCTCAAAATCATAGTTCTGACCAAGCGAAAATGATGCAACCAAATCTGATCCTGAGGTATATTCGAGGGATGAAATGTGTGTGTCTTCATTATGAGAGTTTTTTGAAGCTTCAGATAGGTGTTTACTCCATAGTTATCCCATTTTTCCTCCTCTGCACATTAGTTTTCACAAAGAAGTTAGCGCTTAGAGTTTGGTTTATCGAGCTTGCACAGTTGTAAGGGAATCATGTTCACATCATATCCTTGTCTTCTCCCTTTTCAAACATGTGAACTTCATTTTCTTGTATAAAATTCTGATTACATCTACTCTCCATAGCTACTAAGTTTGAAAACATATAAATAGTCTATCTTCTACATACGTGTTGCGCTACCCATAGGCATTGCTCAATCCATCTGTGTCTCCCTTGCTTCCTTTCATTCTTGAGTTAATCATTTTTACCCAGATACAAAGGGTCAATTGTAGATTTCCCCCCCATTGTCCAAACTATGAATACCTGTACAAATCTAAGGGTGGGATTCCCACAATCAAAACTTGGCTTACTAGCACTAGTCTATTTTAAAAGGTCTACGTTGTACATTTGAAGTGCAATTTTAAGTCTTTCTGGTTATTACTACCCCATAAGCCTTAAGAAGCTCTCATTCTAAGCCATGGAGACTCCTCAATTGAAGAATACACACAAAAGGGGCAAGATGGTTAGGACAGAACCTCTGGATATGCATATTTTTTATATTGAGCCCATGGCAAGAGAGGTCTTTCAAAGAGTGGGATGCCTCTCTTTCTAGTAGAATATGCAAAGAGGCCATCTAGAGGTGACAAGACAGTTTGCATTACATTTTGATGGCAGGAGAACCAAGGTTGGAAATTTAGAATTTGAGGTGACTGAAGCCTCTATCTCAACTGCAACAGGAATCCCTACTACAGGTGAAAAGTGGTTCAAAGACATGGCTTTGAGTTCAGCCTATGCCAAAGATCTCCTTAAACTTGAACATCAAGATAATGATTTATCTAAATGTGTGCCAAAGAATCAATTGATTGAACAGTTTGACAGGATTTTGAATATCATCCAGAGATATTTTACATGTGAAGGGAGATTTAACACATTGTACCAATACCATATAAGGCTTATGTTGCATTTTACTGGTAAATTTGAAATGAATATTCCCTATTATTTGTTAAGGATCATAGGTAAGATTTCAGACATGATTCAATCCAAATCTAAGGATGTGGATACTATCCTTTTCCACTTTGGACTGATCAGAATGTTAGTATCTGAGGAATTGGGTAAGAAAGAGATTTCATGGGAGAATTTTGTTGTTGCTTCTCACTTTAAGTTGGATCTAGAATATGCTCCTCAATCACATAATGCAAGTCCTTTATCACCGACCATATTTGTTAAAGCAGGGACCAGTAGGAAGAGAAAGGGAAGATCCCATGTTCAAGTTTTAGAGGTAAGCAAGTAGGTCACAACAGCTGAGGAGGAAGCTTGTCCTTCCCCACAAAGAGATTTTTCACCACCTCCTCCACCAAGGTTAGAAGAGGTTCCTTCTTCTAACAAAAATACATCGAAGAAAGGGAAGAAGCTACACTTCCCATCTTCTCCTCCAACAGTCAATACCAAGGGAAAAAGGCTTTCATAAGATCATCAATTCCTAGGGAAGTTGTTGAAGAACAGTCTCTACCAGAAATCCTTGTACAAAAGAAGAAGGGGAAAGGCATTGGAAATCCTGTGGAAAGAAAAGAGGAAACCCCTGTGACAAAGAACAAAAATAAAGAAAAAGACTTCAAGAAGCTTGATGAAGTAGACAAGGAAATTCCCATGCAGGTGGAAAAGAAGATCGAGGAAAATCCTGTTGATACTGTGCATTCCACTACTCCACCTGACAATCAGACATTCAAAAGATTGATCATGAAACTTAGGGATGCTAGGAAGGAGGTAGCTCATATTAAAACAAAAGATACGATTCAAAGGGATCAAATGAAAGAATTCATGGATGGCTACAAACACACTCTTTACCTAGCAAGGTTTGCAGCAAGAAAGGCCCAACCCCTTCATAGGCAGATACAAAACCTTTATAGGAAGAATAGAGGTTTTCAATATCATAACAAGAGACTCAATGAAAAGCTGCAACATTTTCAAGATGAAGTAGCTCAAATAAACTTGAAGGTATTGGTTGAGGCAGCCATTGAGAAAGAGACATCAGCAGTCAAGGAGAGAATAGCCCCACTAAAAAAGCTTGTCATTGATAAGAAGAAGAAGTATGTTGTGTCAAATGAAGATCCTCCTTCTACCAGAAAGAGTGTGAGGTTAAGTGTCAAGGTAAAAAAATAGATAGTGAAAGGTGAGCCCCATGTTTTAGGACAATTTCTTTTTTGTGAGGGTTAACTGATATTCAAATATTATCTCTGCCACCTATACAAACTTTTAAGCATTGAATCTCATATTTTTGGGATTTTTGTGAAGTACTAACTCCCTCAATTGTTGTATTACACTAGTATGCTACCTATAGTGCTTCCATGTCACCTAAATATAATGGGTTGGACACTATGAAAGGTCACTAATTTCTCTGCACATGTTCTAGATTGGAGGTGATGCATTTTTTACAGTGCTACCGAAACTTTGCACATAGATGCACAGTGGTGCTACATAAATTCTCTATCCAATATCTGGCAGAGAACGAATTTTGCACACATATGCAGCACAATAGCGCTATGTTAATTCTCTACCTAATATTTTAGAGAGGGAAAAGTTTTCACAGAGAATATGAGGGTTCGACGCTACCTTCTCTACTCATCTCGTTTTGAAGTGCGCTACTCAGACTGCTACCTAAATAAGCTACCAACAAACACGAGGGGTTCAGGAGGGCCAAGCTAACAAATTTTTGAATAGCTGATGATAGAGAATATTGTAGAAACAATAGTTGGCATCATGAGGACAACCACATGCTCCTGAAAGAAACGTGGAAAACCAGGAACTGCACAACAAAAGGGAATCAAATCAGTTTGAAGTTGGGTTGGAGTAGTCACCAACATTTTCCTATTTTATAGCATAGGTTGTTAGATAAGTTGTTAGATCAAGTAAATTCTTAGAGATTTTCAAAGGAAGGAGGCCAGCTCGTACCTCCAACGGTTGCCTCCATTTTGTTATAAATAGATAGATGAAATTTTTTAGTAGGTTCAGATGGTTGATCAAGGATCCCTTAGACTGTAATATTTTGATGAAGTGATTATGAATTGGCTATGTATTGGATTTAAGACATGTTGGTTAATATAAATCAACTTCTCTTTCATCTTATTTTCTTCTGATGCTAAATGTTCATGCTTTGAATGATTCACATGAATTGTTGTGGTGATGCTATGGTGGATGTTTGGTCATTATATTATCATGATGTTTATTTATCTTCCTTAGTTTATGAGTTCAAGAATATCTTGTATTAAGAAACTTTCTTCCTTAGGCTTTTGTAGACCTGATGTTTACAACAACCCTTACATTCCTGTCATTCAAGTCTTCCCTCTACTCATACTTACTCCCAATTACTAATTGAATTTAGCCAAGACCTTGATTATTGGTGCATGCTCGACCTGTTAGTTGAGTTGGAACATTATCATTTCGAGTCCTTTTCCATTTGACCCTTTAAAACACTCTTACATTCACATATAACCTGATGGGTACTAGGATTTCCTTCCATGCAATCTGAAGGTGATTCCTGGTGCTGATAGGATGCCAAGATCATTATTCCTTTGAGGTACTCTGAGTGGGTGGCTAACTTGGTCCCTATGAGGAAAAAGAATGGGGAAATTAGATTGTGTGTTAATTTCAGGAATTTGAGCAAAAGCTCCAAGAAGAATAATTACCCCTTCCCAAAGATGGAGCATATTTTGCAGAGAGTGAGTGGATCATCTAGGATTTCTATGATTAATGGCTTCTCATGATACAATAATATCTATGTCTTACCTAAAGATAGCGACAGGACAACCTTCACTAATACTTGGGGCACATTCATGTATGCTAAAATGCCCTTTGGATTAATGAATGTAGGAGAAACCTTTCAGTGAGCAATGGATATTGCCTTTATTGGGGAGAAGGACAAATTTGTGGTCATTTATCTAGATGACATTACAATGTTCTCAAAATCAAATAAGGAACATTATCATCATTTGACAAGGGTATTCCTAAAGTGCATAAAGTTTGGTCTCTCTCTCAATCCTAAGAATTATTTGTTTGCTATGAAGGAAGGCAAGTTATTGGGACATATTGAATTAGCAGAAGGGGTAAAAATTTATCCAAGTAGAGTAGAGCCTATCCAGACTTTATCTCTTCCTAGATCCAAGAAAGAAGTTTAGTCTTTCTTGGGAAAAAACAATTTTCTGAGAAGATTCGTCTCTAACTTTTCTGAATTGGTTAAGTACATTACATTTATGCTTAGGAAAGTAAATGAGGTGAAATGGAATGATGAGGGTCAAGATTATTTTGACCAAATCAAACAGGCCTTGACTGAAGCACCTATTCTTATCAACCCTAATTATTCCAAGGAATTTGTGATATTCTCCTTTTCCTCATATGACACATTGGTTGTTGTCTTACTTCAGAAAATTACAAAGGGGTTAGAGCAACCTATTTCCTTTTTTAGCATAGCATTGACGAATGCAGAGATGAGGTATGATATCATGGAAAAATAGGCTTATGATTTGGTTAAATCCCTCAAGGATTTCAGAGTATACATTCTTCATTCCAAGATTGTTTCATATGTGTCATCAACATCTGTGAAAGAGATGCTTATCCAACCTGACATAGATGGGAAGAAAAGAAAATGGATTGCCAAAATTTTGGAATTTGACCTTGAAATGAAGCCCACTAAAATATTGAAAGTTCAAGGTTTAGCTAGGTTGCTGGATGAATAAAATTTCAAAGCACTAGGGGTTAATTTCATAAACATAAACTAATAAAATCAGCAAGCCGGTTTTGCTAAAAAAATATCTCATATCAGCCCCAACTTGGCAAAATGCACTTGGTATAAAGACATCATATATTTTCTACAAACGTTTCAGCCTCTTGATGGTTTGGAGAAGAACAAGGTAATATATTTGAATCTTAAGGAAATCATATTTTGTCTCTTTGTTCACATAATGTATTGGAAAGATCCTCTAGGGGTTCTTTTGAGATGTTTCGATCCATAGGAGGCCCAAAAGGCCATGACTTATTTTCATGACAACTTGTGTGGGGGGCATCACTTTTGGAGAACCACAACCTATAAGATGCTTAGAGAAAGATATTTTTGGCCTAGCCTTTTTATTGATGTTTGTGCAAATATTAGATCTTGTGAAAAATGCCAAAAGATTTATGGAAAGAAGCAACTCAAATCTTTGCCTTTGAATGATGTGGTGGCTTTTGTCCCTTTTCAGCAGTGAGTACTTCAATTCATTGGGGAAATTCATCCAGCTTCAAGTGGTCAACATAGGTGGATTTTGACTGCAACTGATTATTTCACCAAATGGATAGAAGCCATTCCTACAAGGAGTTCCTCCCACAATGTAATCATTAGTTTTCTTGAGGATATAATGTCAAGATTTGGTTTTCAAAGCAATATTTTTACTGAAGATGTTGCCTCTTTCAAAGTGGAACCATTGTCAAGTTTTGTGAACAATATGGGATTACATTAGTCCATTCTACTCCTTATCACCCCCAAGGAAATATTTTGGAAGAATATTCTAACAAGAGCCTCATAAAGATCATCAATAATTTGTTAAAAGACAACAACAAAGCATGGGACTCAAAGCTTAAATATGAATTATGGGTTGATAGAGTTACAACAAAGAGGTCACTTGGTATTTCCACTTTTCAAATTGTATATGGGATTAGAGATATCTTTCCTACTCAGCTTTCCTTTCCTGTGGAAAATTTCCTCCAGGATTACCAAAGAGAAACTGATGATATGGTCAGGGGGATACAACCAATGGTATAAGTACAAAAGACTAGGGAGAAGCTTCTTGACAAAACACAATACCATCAATAGAATATCAAGAAAGCCTTTGACAAGAAGGTAAGAAAATAATATTTCTAGTTGGGAGATCTAGTGCTCAAGTGGGATGCACCCAAGAAATACAAAGGAAAACATGGTAAATTTGAAGCCTTGTGGATTGGTCCTTTCAATATTTATGAGGTGATTTCAAATAATACTTATAAATTTTAGAACTTGGAGGATTCTGAATTTTTTGGTGTCCCTGTCAATGGGCACTTTCTGAAGAAGTATTTGGGTTAAGCCATTAGTGGATTTTCCATTCATTGTAAATATCACTTTTCTTTTATTTTTGTTTGAATAAATGACCCCATATCCCTAGGATAAGACACTGAAGTTGTTTGTTCTTGGCAGCTCACAGGGAGCATGCCATCCCATGTGGAGCCAATTATATCACGTGAAGTTGTCATGGGTCAAATTTCTACTTAGGTTCTTATTTTTATCCATTAGTCTTTTTAAATTTGTTTTTTGACTTTCTCCTTATCCTTTTCTTAGGTTAACTCAAATAAATGAAAGGTTAGATCTTGGCTCACATATTTGACCCACACCTATGGTTTATACCCTTGGTTCATCACATGATTTGAAATCTATCACTATCATCCCCATGAAACCACAAGCCTGACATTTCACTACCTCCATTCATATGGTTGAACCTCTCCACTCTGTCCCTTTACCCATTCGGGAGTCAAATCAAATCCCTTATAGTACATTGCCAACTCACTAGTCGTTTTCATAGCGCATCTTTTGTACACCCTCCCTTTTTATCATCATTGCAATTATGAAGTTGATGTCATGTCATTTCATTGTTTTCAACATCCATGTTTTCAAAAGGAATAATCGTGATTTGGTCATTAAATCTTTCTAACTATTTATCAAAGTTTGAATTATTCTCCTAGCTCAGCACTATAGAAACTCCTAGTCCAGATAACATTGTGGATTATGCTTCAGACCATCTGAATGAAGTGAATTGAATATTTGGATGGTTGTGAATGACTTCATGGTTTTTGAATATCATCTACAGTCAAGCTACGGTGTCCAGTTACTCTTTGAGCCATCCAAGATCTATTGAAGATCATCTAAGGTTCTGATTAACTTTTTGTAGCATGCGGTGTTGGAAATTGTGGTCTCCTCCACATACCATCCTCTTTACCACTGCTATCAAAAAATTCTTAGCCATCTGCATATTGTCATCCTCCTCCATTGAAATTGAATAAACTTTTCTACCATAACTATTGTTCCTATTCATTTCTTGGTCCTTGTTGTCTATGCTACGCTACATAAACCACTACGAAATTGTTCTACAAATCCCCTATTCCAGCGCTGCAAATTGTGTGTCAACCTAGTGTCATCATCTCTACTAAAATTTCCAGCATCATCTATTTTCCTTCATGGTGTCATTTTATATTTTCACTTCAAATTATGTTTACAGTGAAGAGTTTAGGAGCCTTTTCTTTTAAAATGATGATGACTCTACATGGTGGTTTAATGTTATCCTAAAACATGACAGTTCTTCCTCCTTGCATACCTTTTCTCTAAAGGGATTTTCTTCCTTTTCTAAGCCATCAAATTGTTCTCTCACTAGTTTAGAAGTAAATTGAAGGGAAACCCTAAAAAACCTAGATAAGGACCACCATTCAAAACCTAAAGACTTTTGTCCTTGCTTGGCTTCCCATACCTCTCATAACATTATAGTGTTTGGTCTCTTATTTCTAGCAATGGATACACCTCAATAGAAGAAGTATCACAAGGGTGAGAGTGTATTTAGGACAGAGCCTTCTAATATGAACTGTTTTATGTTGAACCTATGATCAGGGAGGTCTTCCAAAGGGTTGGTTTCCTAACTTATGTCAGAATATGCAGAGGGGACACCCTGAGGTAGCCAAAGAATTTTGTTAGGGTCCTAACCTGCACATAAGTAGAACAATATATTTGGATGTAATAAAGGTCAATATTAATAATGCCTTTCAATAAAATAGAATAAGGTGGATGTAAGAAGACCTAATAGAAGCTTTTGCTTCTAGAAGGATCTTCCTCTAGATGCTTCTTTTTAGTATAAATAGGAGTCAAGGGTATGACAACCCTAGCTTGGATATTATTGTAATAGATATCTTCTCAACTGGAGGTTGCCCCCTCGAAGAGGCCCATGAACATTGATTTCAGATTCAAAGTGTTATTTTTGTTATTATTCTTATATTATTTTAGTGTTATTGTGGTGAATGTTCTGGTTATATTGTTGTTATTCTACCATTACTAGCATTTTATTTATGTTATGAAAACATTTTATATCTGGTATATTACAAGTGGTATCAGAGCACTTTCCTTGGCAGAAAGTGCGGATTAATTTTTTTTTAGGGTAGAGACATATTCTGACATCTTTAAGCCACAGATATCTGTCATTATGCGCATAAACTCGTGGTTGAGGGACTCATACATGCAGTAATACAAGTGGTACTTAAGTGCACATTTGTCGGCCACCCTTGTAATACCTATTGGTACCCCTTCGAGTGGTAGCGCATCAGACACCACCTGTGTATGGATCATCCTAGATTACCTAAAGCCCTCTTTAGATAAACTGATCGGTTGCCTGACTAATATAGTGTCACCGAGAACAACACTCAGGAATATACTCTCTAGTACCTAGGTAGTGAGGTAGTATGACTAAGGGTATGGACTATCCTCCTTAGTTAGTGCCCTGAGATGTTGGGTCAAGTACTACTGTTGGACCCCACAAATATTTCAAAGAGCTATAGCACAGGGCAAACCCTTGTATGTAGAACCCTTGAATACCTAACCCTTGGGGACATAAACATAAACAAATTAAAACAGACAAGATATATTGCCACACAACTGTGTTTGGTTGCCAAGTAAATAAACATTTCTTTCTGGTTAAGCATTTGGGCATTTCCTCTCTACAACATTATTCAGACCAGAGATCGAAGTATAACTCTGTAAAAAAAAAAAAAACTAGACCTTATCACATTATTTTTGGAAAACATTTCACCATTATTTCAGACCTATTCCATTGGATTCATCTCTTCTCCTTTATCACATTCATCCATATCATTTTTTCTGAAAACATTTTTTACCCTGCCCACCCTTTTTCAGTTCCCCCATCCTCATGGCCCATATGCATAGCCAAGACTTGGAAGCTCGCTTCAACACCTTGCAATCTGGTCTCATTGAGACCCAAAAAGAACTGAAACAACTCAATTCCAATGTTGTCGCCATCAATACAACCATATAGTCCTCAATGGGTGAAATCAAACAAGACCTCAACACCCAACTTGAATTAGTCTTTTCAACACTCTGCACCAAACTTCATATCCCTAAAGATAACCCTTCCTCTTCCTCACCCCCACATACTGAAGGTGACCATTCCTCGCATTCCCATACCTTGCAGAACCATCACTTTCAATGTGACCTATGCCTTCCATGGGTGGATGTGACCAAATTTGATGGCTTAGACCCCACTAGTTGGGTAACCCAAATGGAACATTACTTCTCTTTATACATCATTACATATGACTTGGCCAAACTCCGGTATGGTGTTCTCCATATAGATCAAGAACATTGGCAATGTAGAAATGGAGGAATTTTTTTTGTCAAGGGTATATTTCTTGGACACAATTTGTGGCATATCTTTATGAATGCTTTGACACTGACACCAACCATTTGGGTTGTTTGACAAAGCTGAAACAATTAGGAACAGTGGAAGAATTTATAGCTTCCTTTGAGCACCTGGATATTAGAACATAGGGCATGTCTGATGCATTTTTCTGAGAGTGTTTTATCAGTGACCTTAAGGATGAAATTCAGGTCCATGTCCTCATGGCTCAGCCTGAGAGTCAGGTGGAGGCTACCAAAAGAGATAAAGAAGCACAACAAGTTGTATCTTCTCAAAACCGCAAACCCTCCTTCATTCCTTGCCCTAAACTAGTAAATCCCACTACTCCCTCTGCTCCACTAAAGATCCAAAAATTGATCTAGGCTGAAATGGATGAATGCCAAATCAAAGGCCTTTGTTATAACTGTGATGAAAAATATTTCCCGGGCCACAAGTTTAAAGAACAAAATATTTTTATGGCCATCTCTGAGGATATTTCAAAAGAAGATGAAGAAACCCCCTTTATGTTTGAATCCCTTGAATCCACTGACATAAGCCCTCCCTCAGACCCTCCCAAAGTAGAACCAGTCGTTTCCCTCAATGCTCTCACTGGCTTCTTTGCTCCCCAAACCCTCAAGCTATTTGGTTACATCAAGCATTGGAAGGTTATCATTCTAGTTGATAGTGGTAGCACCCATAATTTTATTCATCGTCGCATTGCGCCAGAAACTCATTGCTACATACATGCCATCAATAATTTTCAAATCATTATTTCCAATCGTGGTTCCATGAAATGTGGAGGGCGTTGCGAAAATGTGTGTCTCAAAATTCATGACTACCACCTAAAATCCCATATGTTTGCTATCGACATGGGAGGTTGTGACATTATGTTGGGTGTAGACTGGCTAAGGAATTTGGGCCCCATTCTCATGGATTTTAAAGACTTAACCATGCAATTTGACTAGGAGGGCCACCAATATAAGATGGAAAAGCTGCTCAAAAAGGGTCATTCTGGTGTTATCGCCCAACTCCATGCCATACAAGCAACAAAGACACCATTTGTACCGCAAGACCTCCAAGCCATCCTTTCTAAACATCAATTGGTATTTTCCACTCCCCAAGGCCTCCCTCCTTCCCGTGGTGTTCATGATCATTCCATTCCCCTTGTATCAAGAATCCTTCCTCCCAATATCTGTCTGTATCGTCACCCCTTTTCCCAAAAAAATGAAATTGAGAAAATGGTCCAAGAACTCCTTAATGCAGGTGTTATCCACCCTAGTACAATCCCCTATTCGTCTCCTATGGTCATGGTCCTGAAGAAATAAGGTTCTTGGTGAATGTGTCCTAACTTTTGTGCCCTCAACAAACTTACCATGAAAGACAAATTCCCCATTCTGTCATTGATGACCTCCTTGATGAATTCAGTGGCATCCAATTCTTCTCTAAACTAGATCTTCATTTGGGATACCACCAGATACGTATGAAATATGAAGATATTCCCAAGACTGCCTTTAGAACTCATGAGGGCCACTATGAGTTTTTGTTCATTCCCTTTGTATTGTGTAATGCCACCTCCACCTTCCAAAGCCTCATGAATCACGTTTTCTATCCTTTTCTCTGCCATTTTGTCCTAGTTTTCTTTGATGATATCCTCATCTATAGAAAAACCTGGACATGCCATCTTTCTCATGGGAATCAAATTCTCCATCTACTCTCTCAGCACCAACTTTTCCTGAAACAATCTAAATGTGATTTTGGCGCCTCAGAAGTAGAATACTTGGGTCATCTGGTTGGAAAAGATGGTGTCGGGGTGGATCCTAAAAATATTGAAGCTATGCAAGACTGGCCTCACCCAAAGACTCTTAAGATATTTCATGGATTTCTAGGCTTAATAGGGTATTATCGCAAGTTTGTTAAGAATTATGGGAACATTGTAGCACCTCTCACTGCTCTCCTAAAAAAGAACTCTTTCACTTGGACTTCAGCCACTGCTCAAGATTTTCAAACCTTGAAGATGGCCATGTGCACCACTCCAGTCATTTCCCTTCCTGATTTCACAAATACCTTTGTGTTCGAATGTGATGCCTCGGGGAAAGGAATTGGTGTTGTCCTTATGCAAGAGGGTCGAAATTTGGCCTTTACTAGCAAGAAACTATCTGAAAGAAATCTGGGAAAATCCATCTATGAAAAGGAAATGTTGTCTATTCTGCATGCCATGGATCTGTGGCGTCCTTATATATTGGGGAAATGGTTCCAAATTAAGACAGACCATCAAAGCCTCAAGTATTTTCTGGAACAACAGATTTCCTCCCCAGAACAACAAAAATGGGTGACTAAACTCTTTGGATATGATTATGAGATCATTTATAAGAAAGGAAAATACAAAGTGGTTGTGCATGCACTTTCCAAAAAATATGAAGATGAATGATCCCTTTTTTCTCTTTCATTCATTGTACGAGATTGGGTCCAAGCCATTCACCAAGAATGGCTACAAGATCCCAAAAGTTTGCAATTGATCCAACAATTGTAGTCCAATGCTCCAGCTTCACCAAGTTACTCTTGGCTCCATGAGGATTTTTGATACAAAGGGAATTTGTATTTAAGTAAAAAATCAAAGCTTAAATCCACAGTACTTTCTGAGCTTCATGCTACACCCACAGCAGGGCACTCTGGGTTCACCAAAACCTATGACAGGGTCAAACGTTCCTTTTTATGGGATGGTATGAAACATGACGTTTGTAATTTTGTAGCTGAATGTGACATGTGTCAATGCAACAAGGGAGAAATAGTCAAATCGTCAGGAACACTACAACCACTTCCGATTCCACCTGCTATTTGGAAGGATATCTCTATGGATTTTATTACCGGCTTACCCAAATCGGGAAATAAATCTGTCATCATGGTGGTTGTTGATCACCTTTCCAATTATGCTTATTTATGCACCCTACAACACCCATTTACAACATCCATGGTGGCTCAAATCTTCATGGATCAGGTCTTCAAGCTTCATGGCATGTCACACTCTATTGTTTCTGATCATGACCCAACTTTCACAAGCAATTTTTGGCAAGAAGTGTTCAAGATACAAGGAACATAATTACATTTCAACACAACTTATCATCCCCAGACTTATGGCCAAACATAAGTTGTTAACAAGTCTTTGGAAACATATTTGAGGTGTTTTTCCTTGGAAAAGAAAAATCCGTGGGCTCAATGGTTACCCCTAGTTGAATGGTAGTACAACACTTTATACCATACAACTACACACATGACTCTTTTTGAAGTGGTATATGGACAGAATCCAGCTTCAGTTCTCTGATACTTACTGAGTGCCTCGAAGGTCCAGGCGGTTGACCTAACACTTACAGCTTGGGAAGCTATTCTCTGTACCCTCAAAGAGAATTTGGTCATGGCACATAATTGCATGAAGAAACAAGCAGATCAAGGTCACTCTGAATGTCAATTTGTAGAAGGGGATCAAGTGTTTCTTCGACTGCAACCTTACAAGAAAACTTCCCTCAAGGCGGAGCATTGTCAGAAGCTAGCGCCCAAATTTTATGGTCCTTATACCATTCCCAAGCGTGTGGGACAAGTCACTTATCAGTTAGCTTTTCCCAACCATTTGAATATAAATCATGTTTTTCATGTTTCATTCTTAAAGAAGATGATTGGAGCTAAGTGCCAAATTCAAACCAACCTTCCAGAGTTAGCTGAAGAAGGATCCATTTGGCTACAACTAGAAGTAGTTTTGGACCAGCCTGAGCCTCACCTACATCAGAGAACCATCAAGGAAGTGCTAGTCCAGTGGAAAGATACAACTCCAACAGATGCCACTTGGGAACCAACTACCATTCTGTAGCAATTTCCTCATCTCAAGCCTTGAGGACATGGTTGCTTTTAAGTGGGAGGACATGTTAGGGTCCTAACCCACACATAGGTAGTACAATATATTCAGATGTAATAAAGGTCAATATTAATAAGGCCTTTCAATAAAATAGAATAAGGCAGATGTAAGAAGACCTAATAGAAGCTTTTTCTTCTAGAAGGATCTTCCTCTAGATTCCTCTTTTTAGTATAAATAGGAGTCGAGGGTATGATAACCCTAGATTTGATATTATTGTAATAGAGATTTTCTCAACTGGAGGTTGCCCCCTCGAAGAGGCCCATGAACATTGCTTTCAGATTCAAAGTGTTATTTTTGTTGTTATTCTTATATCATTTCATTGTTATTGTGGTGAATGTTTTGGTTATATTGATGTTATTCTTCCATTCCTAGCATTTTATTTCTGTTTTGCATACATTTTATATTTGGTATATTACAAATTTTCTTTAAAATTTTATGGCACTAAGACCAAGGTAGGAACCCTTGAGTTGGAAGTATCTGAGGCCACTTATGTAAAGCTCCAATGTATTTGAGCAAAGTTTCTTGAGAAGACAAATCTACTCCCAAAACCAAAGCTCTTCTCCTAAATTCCTGAGTAAAGCTTTGCACACTCTGTCCTTTAGCTTGTCTAAAAT
>CBVK0100862139.1:0-18307 GCA_900067695.1 Picea abies | reverse complement strand
TTAAGTTTTTGGTGGCAGTCATTTTGAACCAACTCTGGCCCGATCTTGGTAGGTTGGTCGCTACAGCGATGGCAGCTTCATCTACAATGATCTCCAAGGACCCAACATGAGCCTTATTCCCATCAAATGTTTTAGCAAAATCCTCTGCTGTTGACTGGTGACAACCATTCTGCAGCCTCTCAACAAATTCGATGCAACCTGCGTTTGAGAAGTGTTTATGTACTTCTGGATGCGTCTGTAGGAAAGATAGGCTGTCCAACTCTTTTCTCAGTAAAGAACCACTGCCTCTCCTCGCCATCTACAACTCAAAAGCCCAAACGATTTTGCACACCAAACACTGTAAATTGCTATTCGGGCTGAAGTCTTGCGCTGGTGAAAGCACTCGGCTCTGTCTTTCAACATTAGAAATTTAACAAACATTCGTGAACGATGCGTGTTGGGGAAGCGATGAGTCGATTTGATGTTGTCAGCCAGGTAGTACAGCTCCTGTACCTACGATAATGGATTCGAATTTTCCATTTCTGATGCCATGAGTGTGAAGCATGCATCATTGAACAAGATCCACTTTGTAATCCTATTTCGACATGCAAACCCGAGTCTCCATCATTACCCACTTTCACCAGTGCATCATTCTTGATTTGCATGATGTGGGATGATCGTATCATCATTAGATTTTAAAAAACGTGGATAAAACGCACGTGATTCCCGCTTTCACCAGTTAACGGCCCGTGGGAAACGCTCCTTAGCTGTTGAAACTCACCACTTTCAGTAGCGCACAACTCGTGAGAAATGCTCCTTAGCTGTTGAAAGTCACCACTTTCACCAGCGCACACCCCGTGAAAAACACTCTTTGGATGTTTGAAAATCCCCGCTTTCACCAGCTAACAACCTGTGAGAAATGCTCCTTAGTTGTTGAAAGTTGCCACTTTCACCAGCTAACCATCATCTTTTAAGCACACGTTAGCTGTTGAAATTTTTTTATGAAAATTTTAAAGAGAAGACCTTTATGAGTCATCTTATTTCTAAGACAAAAATCAAAACCTAAGTCTTGCAGCTAGAAAAACTCAAAACCAATTTGAGAAAACTACCAATAGCCACGCTATCCACCACAAAATGCGACCATAGGGACGGGTTCATTTTGGGAGCTAACAGGTTCCAACATGGACCAGTACATGGTTTCCATGTATATGTGAGACCATGATGACATCAACAATGATTTCACTCAAAATTTCATGCCCTCCCTAAATTTGCAAATGCTTTAGCCGAAGGGAAAATTACACATGGCCTTAAATCACATAAAAGACAAGTTTATGAAGGATGTAGGTTATGTTGTGAATCCTCCACGTCAAATTAACTGAGAGATTAGAAAACCCCACAACTTGATAGGTGGACTCACATATGGACATCATTTCCAATCATCATACCGCTAGGTACAACCAACGAAGGACATAAATCATTGGCCACATGTATACATGAGTAAATAACAAATTTCAAAGTACCGCAATTGGATGTAAAAAATCATTTTCCTCACTAATGACCTCTCTAAATACATGTCATGGCCTTATAAGAGAAATCCCCAAGAGAAAGGAAAAACCAATCTGCAAGCAATTCAACTTGTGAAAGTGAATTTATCTTATGTTGGGGGTCACAAAAGATGATCCTCCAACACGGTTTCTCCCCTCATGAGAGACAAATCAACCATAATGGCTACTAACATGTGAGGAGCTTCTTTTGTTATCACAAATGAGGCAAAGGTCCCTCTCCTTTTGCACTGACTCAGACATAAGAGCAACAAGATGTCCTAGAGTCCATCCTAAGGTACAATTGCACTATTTGACCATGAATCGGCCAAGACAACAGGAAGAGGACCCATAAGGATTGTAGATAACTCTTTTCATCATTAGGTGATGGTGGCTGAGAGGAAACAACTAAGTTTTCTTCCATCCAGCTAAGGACCTCAATTGTTCAAAGGTAGAGGGTATCTAGAGCAACACTCCTGCCTAATTGAGCCACTTAGAAGAATCCACACATAAAATCTCAATTGGGTAAAAGAAGCTCCCCTTAGAACACTTCAACGAGTTTCACTTTGGTGGTAATTTTTTTTTTACTTAATAGAAATCAATCTGAAAATAAAAGGTGGTATCGGGAAATGAAAAGTTGTATCAAAATCAAGAAGCAATATTGGGTCAAACAAGTGGTTTTCTCATAATTAAGGAATCTGTAAAAAGGGGATAGGGAACTCATTTTTAAGGTTGACACTTTGGAGAATTAAAGAGATTCATATACTCAAAGTTGTTTGATCAAAAGGACCTCAAGCAAAAAAAAATGGTGAAGTTAACAGGCCTCAAGAGATTAATTCCCTGCGTTATGTTTCAATCTGTAAATCCACCTTCTTCTTCTTCCATTATATCTATCTCCTTGTAAATCCACCTCTTCCATTCTGGATACTTGTATCGGATTTGAGAAATAAAATTTCAAGTAGTAGATTAAGAACCATATTCAGTGTGACTGTAATTCTTGATATGACCAGTTCTTGTCATTTCTTTATGCATTTGTATGATGTGTAGAGGGTACCTCCATATATTTAAATGTGTGAATATTCATAACTGTTTGAAGTATGTTTTCGTAGATCTTATACATTTGTTATAAATGATGAATTCTTAATTGCTCGATGCATTTTTCTTCTTTTAATAAACTACAATATTCATTCTTAGTAGTGCCTTGTATGCTTAATTGTCTTTCTTCAAATTCACTCACTCTCTCCCATGAAATCTTAAATTTCTGAAACACTCGTGGACACATGCCTCTTGATGTTGAGAATTTAAATCATCTGAGTTGATATTGTTTGATGATTGAGAGATAGATAGAGAGAAAGAGATCCAAGAAAGTTCCCACAACAATTCTTTACAACAAATATGGATTTAAATCTCGTTCAATGTTTTATCCACTAGGGTGCCCCGAGATCATTCCAATAACAGTCTAGAACATCTCGAAGAACAAAATTCACCATAAGATCCCTCATCATCCTATGTCGTGCGAGAGTTATCTCTCTCATACGTGTCATTACCTTCTTGTTTGACCAAATGAGTTGTTGTAGTGGAGCGATTGAGTTGGGCATGTGGGGGACATTGAGGTGAAGAGATAACCTCAATTTCCACTTTAATCCCATTAAATGCATGGAGCACAATTGACACCCCATCCGAGGATATAATTGACTTAGTATTATGAACAACTTTAAATTTATTTAAACTTTGGATATATCAAGTGGTGAGAAGCATTAAATCTTTTTAAGTAAAAACATTTTGAATATATAAATAATATTAAATCTTTTTAAGTAAAAACATTTTGAATATGTAAATAATTTTGATTTAAAAGATATAACCCCTCTCCATACTCGATAAATTCATCATTAAATCAAATCTAATTTTATTAATTATTTTTGAGGAAAAAACTAAATTTATATACATATTTAAATACAAAATTCTTTAAAGTAAATTATAATCACCAAGCTTTTATAATCATTATGATAAAGGAATTTTATGACAAAGGATTTTTTGAAAAAATATATAATTTAGAAAGCTCATCAAATAATCATTATGACAAAGAATTTTTTTGAAAAAATATAATTCAAAAGCTCATCAAAAAATTAGTAAAAAACCTAAATTATCATATATAACATAAAAGACATGGGAAAGAATGAGAAAAAAGTTTTCGGATTATAGTGTTTGAAGGGCTCCATATTCTTTATAATATTAAACTTGAGATGTTTAGGCACGCATGGACATATAATTAGAATTCCATGTTTATAACATAGACTCTATATATATGATATAATAATGAACATTAATGTAGTAAGATTTACTTGTTTATATAAATGTAGTAAGGAAGTTAACAATGTCGGTTTCTAGAATTTTAAAATGGCTAAAAAGCCAATCACCATACTCTAAGGAATTTGTTTATTCTATCCATGTAAGTTAATTATGTAGGTTTCTAAAATTTTAAAATGGTTAAAGAGCCAACCACCATATTATAAAGGATTTGTTTACTTGCTTGGTCTTCTTTAATAATCCTAAGAATGGATGTAGCATTGTCTCGATTTGTCGACAATATTTAAAAATTATTTAGGTTTTGGTTGGGTGAAAAATGAAATTTTGTCTTGTGCACATTTCATATAATAATTATTTATTAATTTATTTTTATCATTTTGATTTTATTTTAAATATTTCAAGTTACAATATAATATTTTTATAAAATTTATTATAATATTGTTTATTATTTTAAAAAATTACAAATATTAAATGATTTTTACAATATATTTTTACAATTAAATATGATGAAAATAAAAGTATAAATATCATTATAATTTTCATAAACTAAGAGACTTAAATATATAAAGTTATGCTAATAACAACATAGATTTGGCATGTTATGAAGAAAAATATCACATATTTTACAAATTTGATTATTCTAAAGGTGTGTTTTTGGATTAGCTCAGAGTTTTACCATATTATTTAGAAACATGGGTATTAATTTTAATAATAATCATATTGTATTTAAAATTTATAATATTGAGAAATTAAATTTGATGTCTAACTAAATATAATTGATAAAATCTTTTTAGTATTTCAATGTCTTTATATTAGTAATTTTTTATATATAATGGTGATGGTTAATGTTTATTGAAATAAAATTGTTTTATCAAATCTTAAGAAAGGTGAAGAATTATTTGGTTTAATTTAGAAGTTTTATTTCTATACTCGAAAAGTGTTATTAAATTACTATAGCTTTGATGAGTTAAAAGGTTAAGAATGTTGGTATTGTAACAAATATTTTAAAATTGTGATTTAATGTGGGTGTAAGTAGGACATTCTAAGAAAAAATGTTTTTCATCTTCAACCCTCTTAGTGTCACAAAGATGACAAATTCTTTTGACCCACAACTTTTTGGGAATTGTCAAATGTCCTATTCCACTATGGAGATCGTGAGAGTTTGTTCTTATTTTAACAATGCTAGTTTTCTTCTTTACATCAGTTAAAATAGAGATATACTTTTAATTTTCTAGATTATGGTTGATCACCTCCTTATAGTATCTTAATTTTATTTTAACATCTAATTCTTTATTACACCACAATTTCTCCTTAAATTTAGATGTAACAATATTTTTAATATTATCATTAATCTGGAAAGTGACCTCTTCCTTTATTCTCCAATGATTTATCCAAACTTGTCATCTTTATGCCACCCTCGCTTGAGTCATAGGTTGTTTTGAATAGATTTTGAAGCAATATTAGGAAGCCTCTTGTCTTCCATGTTGTTTATCTTAATCATGTACATTAGGTACAAACTAGTCATAGTTGTGCTCTCATTGGGGAAATGGTTCACTTCTATGAAGAGCATAAGATAGGGTGTATTGCATTTTATTTTGATATTATAAGTTATAAAACACTTTTAGATTTTACCTATATTTCTCCATAATTATCTAGAGATGTTGTATCCCAAACTTCACAACCATATAAGATAATAGAAATGATGGGTGTCTCAAATAGGGGTTTGTTCTTATCCCATAGGAAAGGGTTTGTTGATTTACATTTGATTTCAATCCCATAATAAGCTTTCCACCATACATTTATCATTTTCTCGATGTTATAGTTAGAATTGATTTTGTGATCAAGATACATTTTGAGATATTTGTATGAAGTTACTTCATATGAGATGTTTTTGTCATACATGAAACTAGCGTAAGTAGGCATTTTGGATTTAATTATCATAACCTTTGTTTTTCAATGTTCACAATCATACTTGTATTAGAGTATAAATCCTTGATAATTTTTATTTTCTTGTCGATATCATAGGTGTTATCACATGAAGTTGTCAAGGGTCATACGTGTGTGTTGATACTACCTAAGTCTGTATCCTTGCCCCGTCTCTCTCTCTCTTTTGCAGGCCAAGTCCTAAAATTTTTCCCTTCAACTAGTAAAGTCATTTTTTCCCTCCTGTTTGAGCGACCTGGTTTCCCTTGATGTCTTACCTGAATAAGTCTCGGCTTGAAAATGTTATGTTCTTCTCTAAGGATGAACACTCATCGCCTTTTGTTTCAATCACTGGTCATTCTATTTTCCCAAGCCCGCAACAAGCCATCCAAATCTTTGTTTACGCAGGAAACAACCATGGGCACAAAGCGCAACACTCAAAGCGATCCATTGTGGAATCAAATCGAGCAAGCACACAAGTTCATTTTTCAATTGTGAAGATTCCATGCGAAGTTTAGATTAGCGTCCCTCGGGCATTTGAAATTATAAAGTTGCACGAAGTTTAACATTAGAAAGAATTCTAAAGTTGAAGATCAAATGTCGCGTGTCCTTCCCCAGTGGATGGGCATGATTTACTTCGGAATTTGGGTTTCAATATTTTTGGTTTTTTTGGAGTGCATGGATCTCTCCTGCGTGTCCTTCTAGATCCAACAACTCAAATTTGCTCCGGACTCCACAATTTCAACATCCTATCTTTCTCCTTGTTTGCAATTTCCCAAGGTATTCCTGTGGAGGATTTCAGTTCCAACGGGTGGTGCTCATTTGTAGAGACACATGACATCCACCTAACGCTGACACATGGCATTCATTTTAGGCACCTTTGGGCATATCATCCACTAGTTTTCAAGTGACGTGTGTCTTCTTCCTTTCCATGACACATTAACAAAGTGACGTCAAGTCACCATATCAGCTTTAGGAAGCCGTTCTTCGGAGAATATTCTTGTTCAGCATAAACAATCCTTAGCACCAAGATTGGTGCCTCCCCAAAGCGTAATTAAAAAAGGTTTCTAAGGTTGCGCAAGGATTAGTGACCAGGTAGAAGCCCTGAGATTAAAGATCAAGTAAAGGTTGAGTCTTGACTATCGGATCTCATTAGGAAGAGATCAACGATGGGGAAACATTGTAAAAATTGGGACTCTTGAAGATTGTAAGAGTTATTCATCCAAAAATTCGAAGTCCCAAAAGCCAGAGCCAATAGGAGCCATCATTCTCAATTCAGTGGGAGTCATTGATCTTTACAGCCGCATCAACAGACTTCCAAAGCCCCGAAAGCCAGAGCCAATATGGGCCGTCTATCTAAAATCCGCATGGAGGTAGATGTGAAGTTGCAGAAAAGGTCACTACGGGAATTTCCAATTGAGGAGTGCACAAAAATCCTAGAGCTCCTGAATTCAGATTCAATCTCAGTCATCCAAGCGAGAAGACACGAGGCAACAGATCCCTCACTCCGAGGATGCGACACTTCGAAAATTCATGAAAATTGAACATCGAAGATTTCTGAAATCCCGAAGCGCAGAGTTCCAAACACCCTTGAATAAATCATCGGGTCATGGCCCAAGGCCACATTGAAGGGGGGCCAAGGAAACATAGTGATCATCTATTGCCCTACGTTCAAGGCTCTTAAAAGCCAATTTTGGCACCGTCTCCATACAAGGTTTAATGGATCCTAGGATTGGTGGGCGGATAAACTTTAGTGGTGGTGCTAAAGGTAGCAGGATTTCTCAGATCTTAGATCGCAATTAGGCCTTGTTTCTATCCTAAGGAGATATCAATTAATGGACACATGGCAATATTTGAAACCTCAACTCACTCCATAAATAGAAGGCATGGAAGCCCTAGCAGAGGGGTCAAAATTGTCAGCCCGAGGAAGATTCAGGCACAGTCCAACAGAGGATGTACACAAGTGGAAATCTTTAGACAAGATGGCTAGATCAGCTCACACTTCTAGCAGTTGTAAATGGGTTTGAGTATAAATATCTCATTGTAAGAATTTGTTAAGGTCATCAACTGGTTGAGCAAAGCTCCCTATTTTGTAATATTTTGATGTTAAAACTATTCTCTGGTTATGTATCAAATTTGAGACTTTCACATTAATAGAAGTCAGTTTCTTTCATCTCTTTGTTTAAAATGTGCTTAAACACTCGGGTATGGAGGATCCAGTCAAGGGTTGTGATTCTATTGTAATGTAGGTTTGATTACAGTAGTGTCGTGACCAGTTTTAGTCAGCTTCCTTGTTATCTTATTTCCTCTCATGCTGAAAAAGCCCGGGCATGGAGGATCCAACCGAGTGGTTGTAGTTTCATTTTGATGTAGGTTTCATCATTATGATGCTGTGACATATTTCAGTGTCCGAAACTTGAGTTCAAGAGTGATTTTGAACCTGATTTTTTCTTCGCCAAGCTACTTGAAAGCCGGATGCCCATGGAAGTCTTGTTCACCTCTCTCACTAAGTCTTCATTTTGCTCACACTCAAAATCAAAACACTGACTGAAGTTAATGAGGCCCTCACTTCCCTGTGCATTGCTTGTCCAGTTTCTATGATTAAAATCATTCTTGTGCTGAGTTTTGTCCACTTGACATCCACTCATAAAACCAACATCTACCAAACTTTTTGATGGGTACTAGGCCTATCCTCTTGCAATCTAAGGGTGAATCTTAGTGCTAACAATAGGGATTTCTCACCATAAGAAAAATATTGTCATTGTAAAAAGAAGGATGATGGCTATATCAACTAGAGTCGAGCCAAAACAACCTATTTCTTCCAAAAAACCCTCTAACTTGTCAATGCATATGCCGAAAAGGGTAAGGGACATGGGACAACCTTGCTTAAATCGTATATTACAATTAATTTCTTCTGACCAAACCTTAGTGTTCCTAAAATTGGAAATAAAATTCTTGTACAACCTTATCACAATAACTCTCAACTTGGAAGGAATCGTTAGCTCTTCTAATATATTCCAGACGCTAGTCATGGGCACCGTGTCAATAGTTTTTCTAAAGTTAGTGAAATGACACATGATATTGATTTTACTATTGCAACACCTCCACAATGATCCTAAGTGTAACAAGGTGGTCCACAGTTGAATGATAACTCCTAATTGAGCCTAGACTTTAGCTCCTTTTATGTGGCTTTCTATCCATATGTTAATCTTCTTTTCCAAAATAATTCCATATAACTTGGCTAAAAGGGGGATAATAATAATGGCCATATAATTAGAGGAAATTTTTTTATCCACACTTTTAAAAATAGTACAATGAGTTTTTGAGTCCAAGGTTTAAGGAATTCCTTCTTGAATGCTAAATTTAAGAGCTTGTGGATGTGAGGTATGAGGATAGGCCCTCCAATTTTTAAAATTTCTACTTGGCAGCCTTCAATACCGTTAGATTTCCCTTTTGTGAGCCCCTTAATGTGAAACTCTATGTTTTCCATAGAAAACATTCTTCCTCTATAAAAAGGGTTTGAGTGTTTTCCATGACATCAAGAGACTCATAAATATTTTTAAGGTAGGAATTCCAATCCTTCAAGTGGATCCTATTGTTTTTTTATAAAAAAACTTCTTTCTGTATAAAAAGGGTTTTAATGTTGTCCATGACATAAGGGGATTCATAAATATTTTTAAGGAAGCAATTCTAGTCCCTCAAGTGAATCCTATTGTTTTCTTAAGTTTTACGATTTAAAAATTGCCTCCAAAATTTCTGAGGATCTAGCTTAGATAGATGCAAAGGTTTTTGTTGCTTTCTATTTATATAGTACCCTTTCCCCCTTTTAATTAGAGTTTTGTGCCTATTTAACTTATTGGATTTGAAGGACTCATTAAAAACATCTTTAATGGATTTTCTAGCGAACTTACACTCTTTATCATACCAAGAGTTGGTCATTCTATTTTCCTTTTTAGACATCACCTAAATAGAGAACTTCTTAATGGAAGTAGAGAGGGTTGTTGTAAAATTATGATAGAGGTTTTAAATATTGTTCTTATTTAATAAGAGATTTAATTCATTATTTAAATCCTTTAAAAATGATCAACTTTATCTTTGTGAAAAATCAAGTGCTTTTAGTTATCATAATTCTCTTCGATAGGGGTTTTTGTGCATACAAAAGTTCAGAGTTAGGGTTAAAGTTCTATGATCAGAGTCATTCTCATGGCCATTTAAGATGTCAAAATTTACTATTTGGTTGTATAAGAGGATATAAGATATCACACAATATATGACACTACTTCCAATTCCATGAATACAAGTCATTTGATTTGATTTTGGCCACTTCATTAGACCATTGAACATTATTAGATCTTGAGAACTACAAAGATTGATTAACTTGATAGAAAAAAAAATGTCAACCAAGTCTTTAGATTTTCTTTTGTATCTACTAGCTAAAACAAGGTCCTCATCTAGCCATAGAGGATTAGGGTTGGAATCATTGCTTAAAATACTAGCTTGACTAGTTGTTCTAGCATTAGAGGATATTTCCTTCATTTCTCATAATACAAATATCATATTCTAAGGTATTGTAAGGACACATTTTATCTAGATTGTTTTTCTTATAAAAGGTGGAACTAAGGTATTGTAAGGGACAATTTTTATCTAGATTGTTTTTCTTATAAAAGGTGAAACTAATTGGTAAAAAATAGCACATATCTATATAAATCTTCTTAGCATTAATATCTTAAATTTCCATCCACATGCACTTATCGAAATGGTCTTTCTTGTGAAGCCTAATGTGAGGAAAACTATTCTTTTTTAATGTAACAAACTATGCGTCCAATTCCTCTGTGATAGGAGATCTCTTATTCCACATGACCCACAAGACAAGTTGTTCTATGTTAAGAATCTTAGATTCATTATGCTCCCAAGTTTCAACAAGCAATATAATATCAATTTCACTAGGGATCCAACTTTACATAGGTCCTTTGCTCCATGGAAAAACCACGATACAAAAATAGATCTAAAAAGTAAAACAATTAAACAATTCCCTTGTAATCCATTTTGTAATTCTTCTTTCAGTAGTGCTAATCTTTCTTCTCTTTTAAACAAAAAATTATGAGGTTCAAAGCTCAAACATTGATAAATTTGTTATAATTTTGTTTTTAAAAGTTTTTCTTTTCATGAAAAATCTATTTATTATGCGGATAGATGTTTTTAGTTTGGAAATAGGATGGAGGATGCAAGATTGGATCGTGGAGATACAACCAATAGTTGTGTCTTCTTTTAATCTCCATTGTCCAATAAAGGAGTTAGAAATAGTTTTTTACAACTGAAGAATGGTGATCTCTATTGATGTTCACCATCCACTGTTGATGCACATCACTGATGCAAATGTACCGGTTAATCTTGCCTTCTTCTTCTTTTATTTATTTAACCTACAATCAGAAAGAATAGGCTAACTGCAACGATGCGGCCAGATTTTCAGGGATAGTCTGAGTTTTGAATGGATCAAAGTTTCTTGTATCTCAAAACCTTACCGCAGAGGTTTTACCCCATTTTAAGCCAATTCAAATGCTCAGAAAATCGATCAGAATTCTGGATTGGTCGGAAATTAAACCAATACAGATACTCAACTTAATATATAAAACTGATTTGTTTTCCATACGCGAGGGGGCCACGCCACGAACATAATGACCCGTTGAAGTCGTGAGTGTTGTTGGAATCGAGTTTTGTTATGTGCGCTGAAGCCAAATTATTATTATGGATTCCCATGTGGATTTTTTAAGCCTTGCGCGACCATCGGGATTCACTGTTCATCTGGTTGGCAATGTCCGTAGAGTTTTTGACTTTTACCAGAGATGTTAACTTAAAGCCCGATATCTCGGGCCTCGTTGTTTCTTGCGGTGGCGGCTTAGTAACTCCGAGATGTGTTAATTTTTCACATCCCACTCCACGGAATTATTTATTTTTTTTGTATGAAATGAATTGGACAAAAGTGGCCGCAATCACATGGCAGGGATATTGGAATCTCTTTGCTTTGCTTCCGTTACACATTTAGTGGACCTGAAATGCCATTTGGCGAGCTTAAAATCGTCTGAAATACCGACTGTTCATTTGATTTGTAAGCTTAAATGATTGATGGAGGGCTTAACCGTTTTCTGAACATACATTCCCTTCCTCCCAGCTTTTTCTTATTCAAAGTCCAAATTTCAGATTTCCGGAAGAGCCGTTTTCCTGGCCTGTCCAGTCGATATTAAAGCAAAAGTTGTATTATAATATGCACCGTCGGCGAGAAATATTCTGGCAGTATCATATAAAAATTGTAATATTCTGTGACAGTAATAATGCAGGAGCGTTTGTCGCTTGTTGTCAAAGGGTGGTGCAATGGCTGACCTAATTATTCAGAACAGGAATCCTTTCGGCGTTGTCGTCTTGTAGTTAATTTATTATCCATCAATTCACGTTCAGAGTTTGCTTGCGGAAGACGTCGCGTGTCCATCAAATGTGTCCAAAAGATGCTTTGCCACATACGACAATGAAAAGATATAGACGTTTGGAGAATCAAACTGGATTCTCAGTTTTGGGCGATTCATGTTGTTTTGGATTTAGTGTATTTACAAAAAGTGAGTGTGCACACGTAATAATGTTTATCCTTCAATAACAATAAATATTTTAATATGTTTTAACAAAAATTAAATGTTTCTAAAGTGGATTTAATATATTTTTAGATAAAAGGTTAAATTTTAATAAAGAATAGTATTTAGTTTTATATATGGAATCTAGATTAAATACTAATTAAAACGTGATTTTATATAGGGTAGTTTCACTATATGATTTCATTGAAGGTAGCCTCACCAATGACTACAAGGAACATTTGTTTTCTTGTAGATAGTCTCATCAATGATTACAAGGAACATTTGTTTTCTTGCAGATAGCCTCATCACATGATTTCATTGAAGGTAGCCTCACATATGACTAAAAAGGAATTTGGCTTTCTTGTAATATATTATCTAGGCAATTGGTCCTTCAGTAAGATCTAAAACTACTTTTTAGTTAGCAACTTATGAAATAGGTTACTCCTTAGAAACCATTAATAGAATATTTAAGATTGTGTAATTTTTTTTAATAATGAATTATTTAAGATTATGGTTTTTTTAATAAGGAGTTAACGTCCTTTATAGATAGTAGCCAAAAATAATTTTCCTCAGTGTTAATTGACAACTAAACTATAATAAATTTGACCACCTTAAAAACTTATTTAAAATATCTTATAATTATACATCAAATTTAATATCTAATTAAAATTAGATTATATTCCTATTATTTTTTCCATTGTCAATCAAAATATTATCTTATTATTTATCAAATAAATAATTCAATATTATCCATTTATCTATCAAAATAATATCTCATTATCTATCAAAATATTCAATATTAAAAAATATCCCAATAAATGCCATTTTAATTTTTCATTTCCCGTACACATTTAAGGTATGCAAAATCTATTAACCATGAGAAATTAAAAACAATTCTCAATGTAACCTTTTAATTTTTCATTTCTCATTCACATTTAAGGTATGCAAAATCTTTTAACCATGGGAAATTAAAAACAATTCTCAATGTAACCTCTAAATAAATTTTAGTTAAACATTCTATTTTTTTAATATTATGGTAATTTAATTTCTTTTTACTATTATATTAGTTAAAAAATTAAACAATATTATAATTGATCTTCTCATCACAAAATTTTGTTTTTTTAATAAACATTTTTTTTTTTAATTTTTAAATATATAATAAATTTTTTTTATATTATAATACATGTTTTTTCTATTGTATTAATTAAAAACTAAATAAAAATAATTTTTTAATCATTAAAATTAATAAACAAAATTAGTCTTCCTATCACAAAGGGTATGAATATATTTCTTCTATAAATACCATCAAACTAAATAAAGACAAATTAATACTTATCTAAATTAATACTTATCTAAATCTAAAAGCATAAATGATTTTAAGGGCTAAATTTCACAAATAGGTTAAGTTTTCATAGTTTTCCCCCAAAAAGATTAACCAATTTCTATTTTTTTTTAAAACTAGCCCAAATTCCATAGAATAAAATTATTTTACCATTATAATGACTAAAAATTAATAAAAACTATATAAAATCCTTAGAAATTTGAATATTTTTACAAAACTATTGCCAAACATTTTACATTTTACATATTAAGGACTAGTAAGATTAACCCATATTTCTACATTTAAATATAACTTTTCATCCTTAAAATTATCCTAAATGTTCATGTCTCAAGTTGTAATTTTTTGTATGTCAAATTCAATGAACTATTTTTACTCCATAATAGATAGTATAAATTTGTTCAATATAACAAATATAAAAATCAAAATAAGTATATGCTTATAAATAAATAAATAAATCTATAATGTAAAAAACAAAATTTTAATCTCAACATTAATGGGAACAAAATGCTTATTGTACATTTTTTCATCCATTCCTTCCTCATTATTTTGGAAGAGAAAGAATTAATGGCTAACACCAAGGACTGCATTTACACTTTCAATGAGAATTCGGGGTCCAAACTCCAAATGGCTAAGACTGCATGTTACTGACTAGATAAGGATGATATGCCCAATTGGATTGACATACAAGGTTGGTCCTGAATTGAACTTGCACAATTTTTCAAGTTGATGGGAATTCCCTTTTCCTTCCAAGCCTCTCCAAAGGTTCTTGGGGAGGATGTGTTGCAGTGCATAAACAATAAGGTTGACAAGTAGATTACTCACCCTCTATTAACCTATATTTAGTTTTCCTTTAAAATTTTTGCTATGATCCATCTGTATTACTTTTCTATCTAGGTTCCCTTTTCTACACCCTATAAGCAGTTGGACAAAGTTGGACAAACCATGGTGAGATTTTATTTGAAATGACTTGTAGGGAAGAAAGGGTTTCCACTAGGTGAATTGGGAACTTTGTTGTACATTGCAAGACTAGGGAAGCTTGCAAATTATTGAGTATTTTAGGAAAGGTAAAACCGTTTGTGCCAAATGGGTTACTCGCATAGCAGAGGGTCATGAAAATTGGAAAGTTATTCAGAATTGCATTCAAAGAGGGGCATTGCTAGGGAAATCAAAGTGGGAAGGGTTGAAATTCTAAAACTTTATGTTGACTTCAAGTCTAGATTAAAGGAACCTTCTAGGTAAGAGTATATGGAAATATTGGGGGAATATCAAGCATCACTTAATGTGGAAAGGGAATTCTCTATGAACTAGGCTCTTGTTTAATGACCACTACATCTACTAGTCCCCCATAATCCAGTTTCAGGGAAAATATTTTGTTGAGGTGTTGTGGTTCTTAACCAAGTGGCCATTCAAGGAAGGAATTGTCAAAGTGGGGGACATGATTGATGGTTCCTCTCACACCTATAAATGTAGGCCCAAAGATATAAAAATGAAAGTCAATTGGCTTGGTGGAACAAACCCATCATTGGATGTGCTTGTGAATTAGTTATGGATGACCTTTTCCTTGCATTATGTGTTCAAGTCCCAGGTTTGTGGTGGTGAGAAAGGTGATGGAATTGTTCAAAGAGTTTCAAGAAATATAAGATTGCACATGGCTACCGGTAGCTCAACCCTAGAGTTTTGATTAGGGATAAACTAAAAAAATTATAAATGGTGGCATTTAAGTATTGGACCTAGTTATGAGCCCCAAGGGTTAGCTCAAGTGGTTATGAGCCAGACGTGAAGATATCCCTAGCAGAGGAGGTCATGGATTTGAATCTCTTGTTCCCCCTTGGGGTTAGGATTGACCGTAATCAGGGTTGAAAATTTACCTCGTTTACCATCCACGAAGTGGGGAAGTACTTAGGGGTTTCCCGTGAGATATTACCTTAGAAAACAAAAAAAGTATTCTACCTAGTTATTTTAGCTTTGCCTTGTTTGGAAAAACTTCATTGAGCCTAAGAGGGATATATTTTTTTATTCCTTAATGCTTGGTGGCCTATGCTTAGGCCAACCCTTGAAATACTCAGGATTCCCCAACTCTAAGTGTTTTTTGTTGGAAAGATGAATATGTTTTGTCCTGGGAATCAACACCTTCCCTTTTTCTTGCATGCTAGCTTACAAAGGTTTTTTCTTATTCAAGAAAATGGGACCCCTCCTTTCTGACATGATATCTTCTTGACTCACTAAGGAGAACCCTTGAATTCTTGATCTTTGTTAAAATCTTCTCATCCCTCTTTGATTAAGTTGTTTTATATTGCAAGTCAATTTGTTTTTTTGGTTTAACACTTAGTTGTTTTAAGAGACAATTTTACTTTGGCATACTAGAGGAGTTCCCATGAACTCTTCCAATACATTGAATAAGTTCACATGATGGTCCCTGGTACACACCATTGGAATTTCCTCCAATGTCTTTGGAAATATAACCTTTTCATTGAATGAGTTGTCATAATATCCTTTGGTAAAACCAGAGGATTTCCAAACAATCTCTCTGGTACATTGAAGGAGTTACCCAAAACTGCTCTGAAACACAAATCGTCAATCAACGAACTTCCTTGCAAGCTCACTGACATGAAAACCTTGTGAATAGAAGAGTTTCTACAATTATTGTCAGTATGAATGAAACACTTTCCATTATCTACTGTGGTCCAACCAAAGGAGTTCCAACAAACTCCCCCGGTGTGATCAGAGGAGTTCCAAACAAGCCCTCTGAATGGGTCAAATCCCAACGCAAGTGAATTTTCTATCAACACCCTTGGTGTCTCGAATCCCTTGCCCAGTGAGAAGGTATAAAATGACTTCCTCTCCCTTCCATTATCCACTTTGCATTCTATAACTTAAAAGAAAGATTTTTTCGTGCAAACAAATAACAGGCTCTTAGGAAAACTCTTGTCCTCCAATTTAACAGACCCTCCACGTGTCTTCTACTAACAGGTAGGACCCTTGCCACATCTTTTATTTTTCTCCCATATTTTTTAGTTATGGTTTAATATATGGAAAAAATCCCTAGGGTATAGACTCGCATGTAACCTACCTAACCCTCAAATTCCCCTTTCCCTAGCTACCGACAATGCCATAATCCTTACCTCACTTTTAATTGATGTGTTCTTCACAGTTATAGTTAGGGTTTTAATTGTGAATTTATTGGATATAAATATTGTTTTCCCAACTCAGACCCTCACCCTTTTCTTTTGCTCCCTTTTGTTATGCATATACCTAAGTTAAGCGATCTTACCCTACCAACCAATCCATTCGTCAATGTGGTTTCCTTCCTCTGTCCCTAGAAAATTCCCTTACTCATTGGTGTTTGATATTTCCCATTAAATATCAAGTGGAGCTGGATAATAATTGATCTTTCCAGGTTCGATTTCTATAAGTTCAAGTAGTTTCGACCATTGTTAGTGTCAACCCGGGTTATTTAAATTAATTGGTGAAGGTTAGCGAAAGATAGTGCAGGGTCGAAAGCATCCCTTTCCCTGTCCTCCAAGTGATCATCAGATATAATCATTTTCTTGGATGGTCAGATCTCTCTAGGGTTCGATTTAGTGGCCATTTTATTACTTTTAGGGGAAAAATGTTGACTACCTTTCTCCATCTATCCTTATTTTAAACAATTTGAACACATTTGAAATAAGGAAATGAGAACAATACCCTAACTTATTTGTTGAAGGATAATTCGACTACTTTTAGTAGAGTCTACTATACTTGTAATAGGGTTTACCATGTGCATTACCTCATTTGCTTCGAGGGTAATTTTTTTAAACTTTCAAAAAAAAATTCTTTGGATTACATCGATGAGGCACATTATTTTTTTTGGCTTGCATCACAATGGCACCTATCATCAATTCATGCATTTCGGGGGAAAGATAAAGTGGCTTCATAATACCACCTTTGTGTACTAGAATGAATAAGTTGATGATATGTTATCACCCATTAATACAATGGTTTCAAATTTAGGCCTCTCACCCCTTGTTATCCAATGTGCACTTTCATTGGCCTAAATAAGTTGAGGCCATCGATCTTGGTTCTATATCAATGGTTCAATCGTGTCTATTGATTTTTCATTTCAAACCTTGTTTTCTCTTTGTTGTTCCTACAAAAATATGGCAAAGTGATGTAGTATACAGGGTATCAAACGTAAACTAATGACTGAATGATAGGGAAAACTTGAATTGAATGGAACTAAAACATAACCAATGTGAACCATTTAAATAGGAACAAACAACTACATGATCTACATTCTCTATCTATATTGGTAATGAGGCTACATACCGACGACATTGTGGGGTCGATCCCTCTGACGCACAGGTGGGGTCGGTCTCTCCTTGTCATGGTCCGCTCTTCTGCACACTGTTGTTACTAGAAAGTTTCGATCCAAGAAAAATGTTAGCGGGTTGATCCTCTCTACATTCGTATTGGCAGGTGGGGTCGATCTAATGAAAATTGCAGTGTTTTACTCCTCTTCATGCTCTCCTCACTAGCAGGTGGGGTCGAACAATGCAGTCATAAACTGTTAGGAACCAAATATCAATATAGCATAGAAAAACCTCATAATAAGT
>CBVK0100862108.1:0-23400 GCA_900067695.1 Picea abies | reverse complement strand
TGATGGATTTTGCGTTGCTGAAACACTACTGACTCTGTCTTGGTTATTAATTAGAACTTGTAATCTTTTTATCAGCAATCTTGTGTGGTGATTCTATATTCACAGAGATTTGATTAAAGGTTCCTGCACAGACAGAAAGGGATTAAAATATCAGATCATCTGTAGAATTCATTTTCTGCCTCAGTTTTGCTAGACAGAGGTCTGGATAAAAGATTCCTGCTCAGACAGGAAGGAGTCTGACCATCTTGGCTTCAGTAGATCTCTTTCCCCTGCCATTGAGTTAGCCAGAGATCTGGTTCAAAGTCCCTGCTCAGCCGGGAAGGGACTGCAACACCTTGTCTCCTGTAGATTTCCTTTTATCCCTGCAAGTGTGCTAAGCCAGAGATTTGGTTAAAGTGTCCCTGCTCAGATAGGAAGGGACTGCTACACCTTGTCTTCTGTAGGTCTCCTTTTATCCCTGCCAGTGTGCTAGCCAGAGATTCGGTTAAGTGTCCCTGCTCAGATAGGAAGGGGCTGCTACACCTGATCTTCTGTAGATTTCCTTTTTCCTCCGCAAGTGTGTTAGCCAGGGATTGGATTAAGGGTTCCTACTTAGAAAGGAAAGAACCAAAAACATCCTACTCACTGTCTACTTTCCTATGTAATCAGAACTGGGTTAGAGATCCCTGCTTAGACAGAAAGGAATCAAACTACCTTGTTCTCTGTAGACCTCAATCTCACAAGTGTGCTAAACAGAAGTAAGGCTCAAGGCTCCTGCTTAGAAAGAAAGGAGTTAAGTGCTTTGTTCTCTGTTAGATAGAGCTTATTGTTTTCTGCATTACTATTTTCATGAAAGAGTGTTAGTACTGAGTCTCTGTTTGAGAGTAAGGGTCCTGTTCTCTGAATGCAAGATAGATACTCTTTCCCAATGCAATGTTATTTTTAAATGTAATCCAGGATTCTTAATTTGAACTATAAAGAATTACAATAGGAAGATTATTTTCTTGTGATTCAATACAGAACCTCAGTTCACTTCAGCAGTTTAGATAGGAATAATTTTCTTACTACAACACTAATTGCTTTTGGAATTGAGCATATACAGTGCGCAGCTATCTTTGAAACAAAAGACTTCCCTGGGTTGATAATTTATGTTTCACTTGGTTGTTTGAATTAATTAAGCAATTATAGTGACCAACAAGAACCAAAGTGTTATCACTGAGAGTCACCCTCAGATTGTGGGAGGATAAGCCCAGTAGCCATCAGAGTTTAGGTGGATGTTGGTTTTATATGGATGGAGGTCAATGGACAAAACTAAAAACATGAATGATGTTCAACACAGAACTGGACAAGAAATGCATAGGGATGTGAGGGCCACATTAACTTCAGTCAGTAAATTGAGTTAAAGAGACAGAAGAGGGAAGAATTAGAGAGAAGGTGAAGGAGACTTCTATGGGCATCAGGCCTTCCAGCAGCTCTGGGAGGAAAACTCAAACTCAGGAGCCTTCTTGAGCTCAAGTTCGGACACTAAAATATGTCTGCAAGAGACACAGTAACAACAACAGTATGATCAAACCTCCATCATCCTGCGACTGCAACAACTCGCCTAGATCTTATATTCCTGAGCCATTCAATGTAAGAGGGGAAAGAGAACATATAGGAATGAATAAAACTGACCATGTTACCGCTATAATCAAACCCCCATTACAACAACATAACGATCCTCAACTAGATCATCCATGCCTGAGTGTTTTAAACAAATTTTACAGACAAAATGGAAAATAGAGAATCTGACTTCTATTAACATGAAAGTCTCAAGATGATTACATAACTAGAGAACATATCTAGAAGAAAAAAATTACAGATTTGGAGCTCTACTCAACCAAAGACCCCTACCAAAATAACATAACTCCATACATATACTCAAAAAATTCATAAACAATAGCAAAGGCGTGCTCAAGCTTCCATGGCATTGTGTCTTCTTAGTCAGTCTGCACCTGCAATCTCCTCTTCACACACTTTACTCTAGCAGACGTGATCTAGGCTCTGCCAGTCCCTCTGAGTTTCCTCGGTCAGACTGATCATGAAGCTTGCTATCAGACACAATCTCGGACTATCTGGGCTGACATACTGTCTTCACGGTTAGACCGATCTGACTTTCCATTCATGGGGGAGATGATTCTTCAACCACCTCCCCATCTTTCATAACTACTTCATCGAGATCTAGACAGGTGCAAGCCCACTTGGCACCTGGAAGACATGGTAGCCTCTCCTTTTTTCATCTAGAGGCCAAATCCAAGGAAAAGATTCCCCCCTACAAGGATATGTTCTAACACAAAGGATTAATCCAACAGCTGATATTTCACTCTTCTAGATCTGATGGTTGATAGGATTTTAGCTATTCTTTTAACACTTCAAATGAATTGAATCCCATGTGTCCATGCTGAAGTGTATATGTTGATGTGGAATTGGTTGAGTGGATGCCACATGCCACCTTGATTCATGACTTTCATATACCTCATATGAAAAATGGACCTTAACACTTTTCACCAGTTGATTGAGCCACGTGTCATCTTTGTCTTATGCCACATGTCTCTCTGCTGGATCATGAGTCTAGGATGCTTGATATAATAGCTCACATAATCTCCCGATGAGATGGATGGCCCATATTTCATCTAGAAAATTTAGACAGATCGACGATTCATATATAATCAACACTTGAGTGGATGATTTTTATTCATTTTAATCATAGACTTTTACTTAGAATTATTTCATGTGACGAGTTCGTGGACTCTCAGACTTGCAGACTCACATGTCTTCTCAGGTGTCATAAAAATTCATGTCTAACTTCCATTACCTCCATAATGAACTATAGATCTTGATCCAATGTATTTGAATTAATCACTCGGTGAGATCGATGACCCATATTTCATCTACGTGCTTTAAAAAGATTGATAGTTCATATATAGTCAACTTTTGAGTGGATGTTTTTTTTTCATTTTAAACATGGAGTTTTACTTTGAATTATTTCATGTGTTGGGTTTTTGGACTCTCATACTTGTGGAATCACATGTCTTCTACGGTGTCATCAAAATGAAACCCCAACTTCCGTAGCCTCCAAGATTAACCTATACTTAGAAAATTTCTTAAGTGATTTTTCTCGAGCTTGTAGACTCTCGGACTCATGGACTCATATCTCTTCTATGGTGTCATAAAAATCAAAAATTCCATTACCTCCATAATGAACCATACTTAGCAATTTTTAAGTGATTTCAGAGAGCTTCCTTGTATTCAATAGTCACCTAAGTGGTGAAGTTCCAGAGTGACGAAGCTTACACTATCCTTCCACTGCTTGATCTAATGAATGAGGATTGTCTCTCATGAGCTTATGGTTGGGACTTAATTTCTCCCATTGTCTAGTTCTACTTCAATTTGACAGTCCTGGATTATCCCTAAAACTATATCAACAAACAATATTCCTCCTCAAACCCTTTGGCTTCTATGTGATCTTTGCAACACTAATTCTCCCGAGATTTTATTTCCTTTTGCATGTTTGTTGGCCCTCGACCAAGTTTTGAGTAATACATGGTCATAGTTGACCATTTGGTACTTCGAATGCCTATCAAAGATGGAGCGCATAGCGAAGCGGAGATCATGGGATCTCACCACCTTTTATGGAACCTTTTTGGGTTTTTTGGGAATATTGTAACGAGAAAGGGATGTCAACCCTTGTTTAAGCCTTTTTCTATGTATAAATAGAGGTCTAGGCCATGTAAGAAAAGAGGCCCTGTCTATTTGATGGCTTAGTGCATAATTTGGATCTATGTGATCAGAAGTTTGTGTGACTGTAAGAGCTTTGTGCATGCTATAATAAGTGTTGAGTGCACAGAGTGTGAGAAGGATTAGTGCTTGGATCTACCCAGGGAAAGAAGATCTAGCGAGCTACACAAATCTCTTGTCCTATGTGGGGTAAGGGTCATTGAAGCTTCATGATGTAACTACTTGACCAAGACAATATAAAGAATACTTTGTGGACATAGCCCCAGGGTGGGGGTGAACCACAGTAACTCTGTGTACTGTGTTGATGTGTTTGTCTCTCTCTTGCTAAGTGCTCTGATATGTTTAGATAGATTTATTGATGCTTTGTGCTTATGAGATATGAATGCATGCTAGATATGATATATAAGATGCTAGGTTCTTAATCTATTGAGTATAACCTATTTATCATTACTAAGTGCTAGATCTGAGTAATTGCTGCGGTGCTCTGTGCTTTTTGTGAAGTGTATAAATTAATGTATGTTAGGAAATAACTGATGCTAAGTGCGTTGTAAGAAAGATAATCACATATATGTGTCCCAACTAAGGTTGCAGACACCTGAGTTCTACAACCACCCCTGCCTCTACCTCGGGTGAGACTTCATCTGCTTCCCAGGTGTTGCCGAAAGGGTCGGTAGTTAGGGCTTTGTTGGTGCGCTCTTGAGCCTTGAACCCTATGTCTTCCCCTATGCCAACAAATGGTTCCATTTCCAGGACTTGGAACTGTGATTGTTGGGAACTGAAGAAGAAGAAGCTTTGTGCGAAATAATCTCTGTGTGTAGATTTGTTTCCGTAGTGCGCAGTATTCTGTTTGACCTGTGAAGCTTTGTGACAAGAAAGAAAGGTCAGATCTGAAGAAGAGAGGTCAGATTTGAAGAAAAAGAAGTCAGATTTGAGAAGAAAGAGGTTAGATCTGTAAGAAAAAGGTAAGATATGTAAGATTTGTGCTTTGATAAAGGTAAGAATAGTTAAAAGTCTTATATCTAGAAGCTTTTTGTTATGTAGAAGTAAGATAAGTGAAATTTTTTGTTTCTAAAGCATGGATCTAGGTATGTTTGATAGATTCTATCCTAGCTTCAAAACTAGGGAATTAATAGATGAAAGAAAGTTTGATATGAATAGATCTGATAAGTATAGTGATAGATATGTTATACTTATGCATAGAAATAATTTTGGGACTAACCAATGGATGCAGGATCCTAGAAAGAGATTTGTGTAGGCTAATCGTTATGATCCTAGCACATAGTACCTGAAAAGTTGGGGATCATGAAGAGAAAGAGATGATTAACTCTTTGTTACAATTGCAGAAGGCATGAACATCTTGCTAAGGAATGCCCTGGGTGAAGACCCAGTTGTCTTTGTTGTAAGGATATGGACCATGAAGTATTGGATTTCCCTAGAATGATTGCTAGACTTAAAAAGATGAATATAGAGCAAGCAGGAGATCAAGAGACCAAGATTATAGCAGAAACCCAGAAAGAATCAGAAAATATATTGCTACAGATGAGAGATACCTTGAACGACCACTGACATGTTAAGATATCAAAGATATTCAAGAAGAAATAACTAATCAAAGTGATAATAGAAGACTTCGACATTGACTGTGTTTTGGATGAAGAAACACTGGTGAACATTATGATAGAAGGAACCTGGAAAGATATAGGAAGACCTGACATGACCCCTTCATTAGGAGGAATAGGGTTATTCAGAGGAAAATTGGTAAACCTATGTGGAAATCTCACTCAGATATCTATGAATGCTCATGGAGCTTCGACAGAAAAAGATTTTGAGATTGTTAAGTTCGTGGAGGACATCGCCTCGTTTACTATGTTACTTGGTAAAAATTGGATTGAGAAAGATCAAGCCAGAAAATAGGAAGCAGAAAAGGACCTAGAGTAACAGAGACAAGAGTTAAGAGACTTTCTGACTAGAAGGATCACGCAGTTGATTGAAGAATGGGAGAACAGATCAAGGGTTCTTGACCACAGGAACTTGGATGACGAAGTTGATAGAATGCTAGAAGAACCATAAAGGACTGAAAAATATGTTGGAAAAGTAATACCCATGGATCTGAAGAAAGAATATTAGCATTACGAAGTTACCATGCTAAGAGAAGAAAAGAATTGGAATGAAAAAAGGATGACCGAGACAAAGCTCATTGGGAAGAAGTCCAGAAAACTCATGAAGAAGAAAGCGAAGTTGGAGAAATTACAGAAAGTTCCAGAAGAAACCCCGCAAAAGGAAAACATGCAGAATTTGAGCTTCGGTGGGATAGCAGAACAACGACATATGGCACTTCGTCATGTCAAAGTAATATAGCTGTTAGATGACGATATACCCATTCCGGTGATGGCCCAAATGGCTCGAAATAAAGTTATGACCTATTACTTGACCGTTAGACTACGCCATAATAGACAGATCAAGAGTTAATGGACCCTCTTATCTGTTGTAAGTAGTCTGTTACAACTTTACTTACTTATCTCGTCATGCCATGCCCGGAAGACAATTTTTCCAATTGAGATATTGAGCTCATAGAATACCCGCATTGTGAAATAGTGACTACCCCACCTTGCTCTCTACTCAATTATGGTACCTTCATCCCATTGACAACCTAAGAAAGTGATCCTGAGCTTACATGTCTGACGAGCTTAGCGCAGCAAAAGAATCGGTGAGAGAAGTACTCGCTAGCTTAAGAACTGAAAGAGTTATGTCGAAAAGAGGAATGTCCACCAGAGTCTAACCCTCATTGTCAAGAGGAGTAGCAGCTTCTCCATCCATTGCTTAAGATGGACCATCCCAACAGACCGCTGAGAAACGTACTAAACATAGAGATGACATCGCGAATTCCAAACTGATCTCGAGCATCCTTCCCTCTTACATACCTCCTCTGAAAGGTGAAATCAACCACGACAGTGTGCCCCAAGATTAAAACTATCCTATGATCAATGCGTACCTAACAAAGGGTGTGCGCGCAATTTGCACTGAGCAGACCAAGCTAGCAACATTGAAGTTTTGCGACTTCAACCTTGGTGACCAGAAAGCCTATAGTATGCTTTCCCTACACAAGTATTTGACGATGAAAAAGGGGAATAATTCCAAGATCTTTCTACAGCAATGGACGATGAACCTCGCGCAGTCCACCATACTTAATGTAATTAATATTCCACACTTTGGCAGGCACCAAGAGGTGAACGCTTGCATAAAATTGCTACTAGCGAGCTACCATGGAGGATATCTCTAGTTGAACCAACGTATAATGATTGATCTAGCGCTGATCAATCATATCACCGGGTTGAGCATGCAAGGCCCTGACCCACAAGACTATTACCCTGGAAAGACCGCAGATCACACTCTTTCACAAAATATTAAAGAGGCCTATGGAAATGTTGAAAAAGGCATGCGAGGCTACAAGTTAACCTCTATTGACAGTGGCATAGTGCGCCTTGCCTGTCAGATGATCGCAGGAAAGTTAGTATGCAAGAATAGACCGACGCAAGTATCTAGGTTTGTAGTTGATCTCGCAGGAAAATGTGTAGAAGGAGTCCAAATGAACTGGTCAAAGTACTTAACAGATCAACTCGAATTGGATTGCAGAGAAGTACAAGAACAAGGATATGAGTTCCACTTCAGCTGGCTTCTCATCCTGATCAACTTCATAGCATGGGAGATTCCATTTGTTTTGAAACCCTACCGTTTGAACCATTGGTTGTGAAGTTCAGTACATTATGCTACATGACAGATATGAGAAGGAAATGGCAGTTGAATACCCTCTTTCACAGATACTACATCCAGTTGAATATCACGATACAAGCCACACCTCGCATTACTCCAAACACACTCCATAGATTCAGACCCTTAATGAAGTTTAGCATGGACCACCACTTCAAATACCTAACTCCACGCACTGATGAGCACTAGGAATAATTGTCGTCCTATTATAAACTGACAAAATAAGACCTTGAAGAGATCACCAAGGAATGGTTGTTGGACCTCCTCGTTGCAACAGATCCAACAGATATTTCAGATATCTGCAGCCCAGAAGCTGCGCAGGACACACCTGGGCCTAGTAAGACATAGAAGACAAAGAAGACAAAGGAGATGAAGAAAATTGAAGAGGTTGAAGATGTGGATAGTCACTTTGTAAGGACAAATTCCATCACACCAGATGAAGAAAGTAACGATGAAGACCTAGAAGAAGTTTAACATCAACCAGAAGATGAAGTTGAAGTTCTAAAGAAAATAAAAGGGTCACCTTCGAAGTCTTCCATTAAGAATAAATCCAAAGTGACCATGACCAAGATGAAGACCACTCTCAATCCAGATGACTTCAACTTTCTCCTCGTGACTTTGAATGAAGCTATAGAAGAGATTGTTATCACTAAAATTTCGTCCGCACAGGGCGACAAGAACTCCGCATCGTCAACACAGAACTGGAGTCATTCATGGCACAGGGTTAATTCCACAACACATCAAAGGGTCTAAAAACTATACAAATGATCAAAAATTCAAAGGCGCTTTACAGAACATGGGCACGCACGTAACAACATCGTACAAGGCGCGCCTGCGCGCACGATGCGCAGCTGTTGGGCGAAAAACCCGCGCGCCTGCTAAACGACGCATTTATGAAACTGGTCGGCCTCCCAACCACTAATGGATCAGCTCCCAAGTCGATTGGACATCAAATCCAAGATCAATCCGTGTGGGGGGGCTGGTCAAAGACCTAAGGGTGCCCTAAAGAGCCCCTTTTCACATTCAAAAGAGGCCACATAATAACCCAATGCTTGACTATAAAAAGCCATGAATGACCACCATTTTCTCAAGGAATTATTTGTATTGTTATGCTGCTGAGATTGCTAAGGACTCATTCTTTGGAAACACACATTGTAGGCTGCATTTCATAAGCTATTCACCCCTCACTTGAGTGAACAAGCTTGGATTTCTTTCACCCACATTTCCATCTTTTCTTTGTAAGGAGAGAAATCAGTTAGCCTTCCATTGGAGAGGGAAGGGACCCAAGTCCTCTTTCTCCATTGTGTGTCTTTGGATTTCATCAATAAGATTAAGCTATACATTGGTGATATGGTCCATTTACATTTGTTTTTTATTTCTTGTACATGCTCATAGTTCCATTTAGTTTTTGTTTAATTCTTGTTAATAATGTTATTGTTTTCTTTCTAACCTTTTACATCACAGCTGTCATTCCTAGCAGAGCCCAACTGGGCATGTAAGCAATCACTTTTTTCTCACACAGTGATGAGAAGAGTGCAAACAGATTGGCGACCATACTGGGGAGATGGTATAAATTCCTCCCTCATTTGGGCCTTATTTACTTTCCTTTTGCTTTTACTGACTTGCAGGTTCACCAACCGGCCTCAGCCGACCTGCTTTCCGGCCAATTCACAAGAAATTGGAGAGAAATTCATCCGAATTTTCTTCTCGGACTTTTGACTCAGGTGCGCGGGTTTTCCTGCCCACAGGCGCGCGTCGGGTGCGCATGAGCATTTCTCTTCAATTCTGCAAGCGCGCACGCGCCAAATGTGCCTCTGTCCACACAGGAGGCCGCGCATTTGAACCAAAATTTTCATTGTAAGGCTTTGGATGTTTGGAAAATCATTTTTCCTGCTTAAGATGATAATGTGTAAGCCCTGAATACTACACCACTTAGCCCCTCAACTTATAAAGGGGATCATCTAGCAAACCTAGGCACTTAGGAGGATAAATTTCATTGTCCTTTATTTTGTTTGCTTTGGTTTGTAAATCTAAGTTGAAACATCAATCTTAAAACACATCTAAACTCACATGTCGGGACTAGAAGTCGAAAGTAACAATCTGAAGTATGCTCTTCTCTTGGGCCATTGTGCGATCTTGAGAATGAGAAAAGGATTGAGAAATTGATCTCACCTCCCTTAAACAAAATTTCAAACAAACTTTTAGGAGAGGACAAAGGCTCTTTGGAGACCCCTCTTAGTTTCATTTTTCAAAACACATTCTTTTAAAGGGTCCAATACATGCCCACATGTCAACAGAGCTAGAATAGTGTTTGAATTTTGCTTTCTTAGATCAGAAAACTAGGAGAGTTAAAAGTTTGTAACAGGCCCACACATGCCCACATGTTCAATCTAGGACTAGTTTCATGCTTTTTCTATATTAACTCACACATAGGGAGATAAAGGATAGTAACAGACCACAATGTCCACATGCTAGTTTCCTAGGGCTTTTAAAATTCTGCAAGGTTGTACCAATGCCATCTAGTTGATTTAGGTAATCAAACTCTTGTAAAGGACCAAACGATGTCCACATGTTGCAAGGTGACACTTAAATAACTAAAATCTGGTACACTTGTCACTCACACACAAAAGCCACTTTTGCACTCACATAGCCTCGTCTCGAAACGTGGTGGTCTAAGTAGGTTTCCTCCAAAGGGATTCTGAAAACACCCCATCTTTTCTTGATTGGACTATCCACTCCCACTTTTAATCAAACGAGGTTGGTTTTCACCCCCAGCCTCACAAAACACTTCATTTAAAATCTTTCTAACAACTCACTAAGTTGTCCTCCACAGGAGGTGCCAAAAGAAGATTTTAGTCTAGGTAGGATTTCGGGGGTAGGTATCCAAACAACCCCCCGTCATCTGGTTCTCACAATTTCAAACATAGAAGTTGACAAATAGGGAGCTTTTAAATCCTCCAAGTCCAGCGTTCCAATCACCATAAGGCAGGGAGATACACGTGAAGGGTCGAAGGCCGAGGTCCGGTTGTTCTGTGCGTCCCCCCTTGAGGCACCCACCTCTTGGACGGGATCCAGCCCGTGACCCATTTCTTAGGCCGAAAATCTAAATGTCGCGCTTGGACCGAGGTGCCTAGTGACCAATTGTAGGACGTCTACCCAGGTGGCGATTGTGGGATGCAATCGCACCTTGATTGGATTTTGTGTGGCTATTGGGAGGTATCGCCAGCTCTTTTGGGATATTGCACCCTCTACCCCTCATTATAACCAGTTATTTCATTCTTCACTAGTGTCTCTTCCGGTGACTTCACACCCCACTGTTGAGAGCTATTGGAAGATCCAGTGCTATTTGAGAGGAAGGACGTTACGTCTTCTAGGACATGAGCATTTGCTTTCTTTTTTGATTCCCCCATGCGGACAAAAACCCTCTTACCCATATATATGTTTCTTTCTCACTTATGTATGATGCACATCTGATTACAATTTGAATTTGGTACATATATTGTGTAGACACGTTGCAAAAACTCTTGGTTCTATATTTCTCTCATCACTCATTTGCACACATTTCACGCAACCTAGTCTAACATCATTGGGGAACCACAGAACCCCCGTCGTTCACGACGCTTTCTCAATCTCCCACCTATCTTAGGGGGAGTATCCGGTCGTACTCGTTCACACACTCCTGTGAGTGCTACCATCCTAGGATCAGCTTTGCTTGGTTCTACCTTACTTGGGTCCACTTCCCAAGGTCATCCGCCCTCTAGCTCTCCTTTACACGGAAGCGGAGGACCCACTCCCTCTCAAGGAGGGAGCACCAACCCACCTAGTCCTCATCAAGGATCAGGTTCACAACATACTATAGCAGGAGCTAACCCTCCACCCCCACTACAGATGCCATACTTGGCATCTCTCAACATCCCGGATCTCACCAAGCTCACTAATGATCCTATATTGCATGATGCCACATGGCCTGCAATGCCAACCAAACTTCCTTCAGACATCCCAAAATTTGAAGGGAAGGCAGGGGATGACCCCGCCAATCATGTTATGACCTTTCACCTATGGTGCTCTTCCAATAGCATTATGGAAGACTCTGTCAGATTACTTCTTTTTCAATGCACACTTACCGGCCCATCGGCCAAATGGTATGTTGAAGAAAAATCAGGGTCCCACTCGACCTTTGAATCCTTGGCCAAAGCCTTCTTGACTTTCTTCCAACTACCCATCCGACACGATAATGGTCTCGAACTACTGTCCAATTTCAAACAGTCCTCAACCACCCACATTGCTGACCACATTCATGAGTGGCGTAGGCGACGTAGTTTGTGTAAAGAAGAAACCACTAAGCAACAGTGCCTTGACTGGTTTCTTAGGTCCCTTGTCGCCCTCCTTGGAAAAGATGTCGCTTCCACCTTTCCTCAATCTGAAGAAGAAGCCATCAGTAAGGCCCAGCAATATGACCTCATCTATGCACAGTCAGGATACTTATACACGGTACTTCCTGATCTTCCCAAACCTATGCCATTTGGCCAGGACAAACCTGGGATGTCTCATTCAGCAGACGGACTCATTAGTGCTACCACGCATCATAGTCCACAACCCCAACCACCACCGATGTATGGGACCCCTCAATACCCACCAGCATATGGGGGCACGTCTTATTACCCCTCACCCCCATATCAACAGTCATACCCTGTTGCTACACCTCCACCCATTAGTGGACCATCACCGACACCTTCCATACATCCACCCCTTCCAAACACAAGTGGTCCCCCCTCCACATCACCGTATAGTACTAGCGAAAGCGCCATGCCTTCCTATGTACCTTATGGAGCTGCACCACCACAGAATCCGTATTTCCCCTTTCCTGGACCTCCCCAACCCATGGCTCCCCCACATCCAAACACGGGGGTAAATTTTGTTCAACCTTCCGCCGCTCAACAGTACCAGAATTTTGAACAATTAAATACAGCCAACCCAACTAACCCTTCAAACAATAATAGGAGGAAAGGATGGAATAGGAACAACAACAATCCTGATCAAGGCGGGAATCAAACCCCACAACAACAACCCACTGGGGGCAACCCGAACCAAGGGAACCAAAACCCCTAGGGGGGCAATAACAACAAACACCAAGGGCGAACCACTATTAAAACCATACACCCTTGTGCTCTTTGTGGCGTATATGGTCATTACACTCACCATTGCCCACAGATTGCCGATTTCAAGAGGTTGAAAGACTCTGGAAGCATTCTCCCTTCCCCAGCGCAACCTGCCCCTCAACAAGCACAACAACAATACGCGCAACAACCTCCCGTAGTATTGCAAAATCCTATTCCACATCAAGGTGTGGTCAACACCCAACAGGATATGCAACATCCCCCACCTCAAATGGGACAATATCAAAATCCCAATAACCCTGCAGAGCGAACAATTCTCCTCACCAGCGAGGAGGAAATCCTTCTGCAAACACGTAATCGGCAGTATCCTGCACCAGCTGAGTCCACTCCTATATCTGCAGACACAAACCCCCCACCGACGGGATCTCCGTTGGTGATCCCTCACCCTCTCGCCGAACCTCCATTACGCATCCCTCGCATCCCATTACGCAGGAATGTCCACAATCCACAGGCTAGGGCAGCTCATAATTACAGTTTGGTAGATGACTTAGCCCAATCCCCGGCTGCCATGTCAGTTCTGGAAGTCCTCCAGACATGTCCAACACAACGGAAATCACTACTTTCTGCCATGGGAGCAGTCAACCCTGCAGATACTCGACTTATCACCTTCGACCTTGATAGCTGCGAACCGCGTCTTCCCGCCGCAGTTGCGATCCAAATACCCGTCAAAATACGGAACATCACAGTCCATCGATGCATTATCGATGAAGGGGCATCCACATGCATTATGTCAAAAACCGTATGGCAGAAACTTGGTTCCCCAGAACTCTTACCCTCCACCATCACATTACGCGCCTATGACGGAAGATCATCATCCCCCGAAGGGCTCTTCCAAGATGTCCCCGTAGAACTCGAGGGCAAAACCATTCTCATTGACATTGAAGTTATCGACACCCCACTCAAGTACAATATCTTGCTTGGCCGTACCAACATGTATGCTATGAAGGCCATAGCATCATCTGTCTTTCGGACAATTATGTTCCCAAACAACGGGAAGATAGTAACCATCGACCAAGTGACACATTACGAGACAAACCCATCGGCTAGTCTCGATAACATTCTTCCACTCATTCATGCCAACCAAGAAATATATCCGCTCGTCGAGATGGGTCCTGGGATTTTCAAAGACCTAGCCTTGTTAGGAACATACCATGGAGCACCACCACTCCTTCCCCCTAGCCAGGTATGCGGCGTTTCCTCTCAAAAAACTCTCCAAGAGGATACTCATCCTCCTCAGGAGGCTTCAACCACCCCTGACGTCTCACCAGTCGCAGCACCACTCCCTCAGGAGCCTCCTTCACACTCGTCGACCCCCACAGTCCACAAATCCATAGCTCCTCAAGGGCCTAATTCCCTTTGGGAGACAGTTCCCCGACCCCTCACTCAAATCCCCTTCTTCTACCCTCCACCCGGTGTAGAAGATTTTTAGGTAGCCACAACGCTCACACTTCCCAATATGGTGTTAGCAATCCCAGTGTGGTATTTACATCCACCTGAGATGGTCCCTTGCCCACAGGCAGGACTTCCCATGACAATTCCTGTTCTTACTCCCAATACCCCCACTACTCCTATACTCCCTACCCCCCCTGCTACAGCTCGGGGCAGGAGAGCGAAGAAGGAACCCACAGCTCCACTTCCTCCACGCATTGCACCACCATGCACGTTATGTGACAAAGAGGGCCACCAAAACAACAAATGCCCCTCATTACCTGAATTACGGAATTTGATTCCCCCCAATCCTACCCCCACACCACCCATTACTACTGTTGCTACTCAACCTTCCAGTAGTAAAGGGTTGAAGACCAAATTCGCGTGTGTCATTTGTTCTGAGTATGGCCATTACACCCATCATTGTCCATCACTACCTCGTTTCCAACAGGCATTAGACATCGTCATCCGCGACTTTCAGAATAACCCACACCCTGCTGCATCGTCCACATCACCTATCACCGACATTCGCTATGTCACTACTTCCGTCAATGAACGCATGAGATGCCCTTTCTCTCTTTGCGATTCACTGGCTCATTTTACATACCAATGCCCGATGATCATCGAATATCGGCATCGTCAGTTGGTCCTGCAACACCAACCCACAGCTAAGGTAATTGACCTTACTTCGCCACTGGCGGATCTTCACATCATTTCTCCTGAGCCTGAGGCACTCCCAACACCTCCATGGTTCTTAGATGACGTTTCTGAGGATTTACCCCGTAACCCACCTAACTCTCCGGCTCACTCCTCTACAGAGACTAACCATCCCACCACCACGGGTACCCCTCAGTATCTCAATATATGGTTTATGTCGAGTGAACCCTCTCCCTCTCTTACTATGTCCTCATCTGTTTCCATATCAAGGGGAAACCATACTGCCATGGAGATCACTCCTCACGATCCACTATATTCCCGTCGTTTCCAATGCGACGAAGACATACTGGAAGAGCTACAACGCCCGGACTCTCCCTGGGACGCGTTACATCATCGTGCACTTTTTCTTCCATAGGAAGCTCTCATTCCTCCGACCCTTAACTCAATTTATGCGGTCGAAACCAAATATTTTATTCCTCCTGGGCCGATCGATTGGTTCAACAATCTTATTCCGGCACCCGATGCTTTTGAAGAAGGGAATCTGGCTAACATATCCCCCACCATCAAAATCAACATCTCCATTAAACCAGGCATCGTTGAAGAAATCATCATTGGAGCAGCATGCACTCCTGAGGAAATCATTGCCTACAAAGCCCTCTTCCAAGAGTTTCAGGATATATTCGCCTGGTCATACACCGAGATGCCTGGCATCGACCCTTCTATTGTCAAACATCGCATCGACACCTGGCCTGACATCACACCATTTCGCCAGAAGCAACGACCACTACACCCAGCCAAGGCTGCGGCTATCAAAGACGAAATCGACAAACTGCGCACGGCTGGATTCGTTTACCCCATCGCTTATACGTCTTGGGTTTCCAACCCTGTACCCGTCGACAGGGCACCATTCGTGTTTGCACCGACTTTCTCGATCTCAACAATGCATGTCCCAAAGACAACTTCCCAACGCCTTTCATCGATCAGATTATCGACAATTGCGTCGACCATGAAGCTCTCTCCTTTATGGACGGCTTCTCTGGCTACAACCAAATCCAGACTCACCCAGCCGATCAATACAAAACTGCATTCATTACCCCTTGGGGCACATTCGCATATCGTGTCATGCCCTTCGGCCTCAAAAACGCCGGTGCAACTTTCCAGCGAGCCATGACATACATCTTTCATGATCTGGCTACAATCATCCTCGCCTACTTGGACGACCTCACCGCTCGATCCAAGAAGCGTACCCAACACCTCGATGATTTACGAATCATCTTTCAATGGTGTCGTCAGTATAACATCCGCTTAAACCCTCCCAAGTGTGTGTTCTACGTCACCGTAAGGCGCCTCCTCGGTTTCATCGTTTCGCAAAGCGGTATTACCGTCGACCCCCTCAAAGTCCAAGCCATCACAGAAATTCCACCTCCTCGGAATTTACGACAGCTACAGAGTCTACAGGGCAAAGCCAACTTTCTTAGGCACTTTGTTCCTGATTACTCTATACGCGCACATGGTTTCCTTCACTTACTGCGATACAACATCCCTTTTCATTGGGACGACTATGCCCAACAGTCGTTTGACAATCTTAAAGCAGCACTCTCCAGTGCCCCTTTGATTAGTGCACCTGACTACAATCGCGACTACATCCTCTACGTATCAGCATCAGCTGTATCAGTAGCCGGCATCCTCGTCCAACTCGAAGATGAAAACCATGAACAAGTCATTTACTACATTAGTAAGAACCTCTCAGGACCCCCCCTGAAGTAAAAACACGAAGAGAAACTTGCTCTTGCAGTTGTCCTCGCAGTTCAGAAACTGCGCCACTACATTATGCTTCGCACCACCAAAGTCGTCGCAGATTCCAATCCTATGAAATATTTGCTCAGCCGTCGTCAAGTCAACGGAAAATTCGCTCGATGGATCGTTATCCTTCAGGAGTACGACCTCAAGTTCTCAACACCCAAGAGTAAGAAGGCCCTCGTTCTCGTCGAACTTGTCACAACCCTTCCCTCTGATACACCCAGTTCACCCGTCAATACGGACTTTCCCGATGAACATCTCTTTTACATCGCTTCTGATGATCCTTGGTATGGTGACCTCCTTGTCTACCTGCAAACTCAAAAGTTTGGTCAACATCTATCACGTGATGATCGTCGGTGCATTCGTCATCAAGCCCCTCGCTACCTCCTCATAGGAGACATCCTATATCGGCAGGGCGTCGACACCATTTTGCGTCGCTGCTTGACTATCAACGAGGCCGACAGGGTCTTAAACGACTGTCACAGCGGCGCTTGTGGGGGCCATATTTCAGGCATCGCCACGGCTCAAAAGATTATCTGGGCCAGTTATTTTTGGCCTACCCTGTTTCATGACTGCATTCATGCTGTGCGACGTTGTGAGCAATGTCAACTCTATGCTAACAAAGCCCGTGCTCCCCCCGCTCTTCTTCACCCTGTCATTACTGTAGGCCCCTTTTGTAAATGGGGCATTGACTTTATGACCTGTAATCCCCCCTCCAGCAATGGTCACAAATACATTGTTGTCGTTGTCGATTACTTCACCAAATGGGCCGAAGCTATGCCCACCTTCAACAATACCGCTGACACCGCAGCGCGTTTTTTCTTCAACCACGTCATATCCCGGTTCGGAGTACCACTCCAACTAGTGTCCGATCACGGGAAACATTTTGAGAATGAGATCTTCGTCGAACTCTCTTCTCGGTTAGGTTTCTCTCATGAGTTTGCCTCACCATACTACCCTCAGTCCAACGGACAAGTCGAGGCAGTCAACAAAGTCCTCAAGACCATGTTATAGCGCACGGTAAATAAACATAAAACCAACTGGCATCATATGTTATTTTCCACACTATGGTCTTATCGAACAGTAGTGAAAACCGCCACGGGTTTCACGCCATTTCACTTAGTCCATGGGGTCGAGGCAACCCTTCCCATTGAGTGCGAAATTCCCACCCTTCGCACCGCAATTGAGCTATTACCCGACACTGCTCCAATAGAGAAGCGCTTGCTGAACTTGGAGTCTCTAGATGAGGATCGTCGATCCTCCCTAAAGAACAACGAGGTCGCTAAGAAACGATCCAAGGCTACCTTTGATCGCCATGTCAACCTTCGATCATTTCGTGAAGGCGACCTTGTCCTTGCTTATGATATCGCTCACGATACCTTTGGCCACGGCAAATTCGAGTCACTTTGGCATGGCCCGTAAATCATCCAACATTGCCTCACCAAAGGTGCCTACATCTTGGCCTCCCCCGAAGGCCTCACACTCAAAGAACCCGTCAACGGGTTATACCTCAAGAAATTTTATGCTTAAATGTAGTCACAACTACTTTAGGTTAGTTTTTCTTGTTTAGCATTTTTTAATCTTTTTTGACCCCACATCTAAACTATCCTTTGTGCTATTTGACAGATGACTCCTCCACCAGCTTACCACATTGGTTACGTTGACGGTGCCAGTCGGTGGACACAAAATCTCGCTACAGCTGCTTGGGCTCTCTACACCCCTTCACATGAACTGCTACATTCCAACGGCATCTGTTTAGGGCTAGCAACCAATAACCAAGCCGAATACACTTCTGTCATTGGCCTCTTGACCGACGCCCAACATCATCAGATTCGTCACCTTAGCGTTTTCCTCGACTCTCAGCTAGTCGTTCTCCAGATCAACAATGTGTATCGTGTACGCGATCCGTGCCTCTTTCACAAATACCTGCAGGTTAGATTATTGACTCGACATTTTGATTCCATTACATTTACACATATTCCAAGAGAATTGAAGCAAATAACAGATAACATAGCTAACATGGTGCTAGACTGGCATATATCACATCAAGCTACACATACATAACCATCTCATACCTCCTGTCACAGCATATAGATAGCATCAACATCATCAACATCAAAACAAAACAACATATGTAAACCACATTTGGACCTCAATAAACATGTCTACTCATGTATATATACATGGGCCTTTAAGGCCATCCAAAATGTTTACATACATCAAAAGTACATCGGCCCGCAGGCCCGTACCACATCATGGTACAAACATCGGCTCACCAGCCTAATCAAAAACAGTATACATAGTACATGATACAATCAGGGGGCCTCTAAGGCACCCCCCACTGCCCCTCCCTCAGGAGGCGGTGGTGGCCCCCCTCCACCTGCCCCAGGCGGTGGTGGTGGAGCATCTGCAGGACCACCCTGCCCAGGCGGCAGGCGTCCACTGGTCATAGCAGCCAACACAGCTGCTCGCCGCATGATAGACCGCCATGGTGGCGGTAGCCTGATGCACTGCTCCAGGAACTCCTCGTCTTGGATCTGGGTCCACATTCCCTTAGGCACGTCTCGAAAAACCGTCTCAAAATGATGGACTAGATCCTCATCCGCTCCGGCTGCCACTGGAGGAGCATGAGATGGCCCCGCACCAGGGTCATCCCAGTGGTGCCTCTGCACCGATCTCTCAGCCTCTACTGGTCCCCCAGCAGCCTCATCCCTCGGCCGCCTCCCTCCACGCGGCGGTCTCTCCTGCTACACTGGTGCCTGGAACACGTCCACCTCCCGCCCGCGAGGTGCCACATCTGCACAAGCACCAAACAAGCAATAAACCAAGATATCAGTGTCTATACATCAAAAGATATGCACTAGAAGATCAACAACATACTATAAATCACAAAACATAAACATATCACATACCTCTGTGATCGAACGCCTCCCCAGGAGGCAGTACCATATCATGGTCCCTCCGGAAGTCCACCCCCGCATAAGGAAACCGGAGTATGAACTGCGGCGTCTGCCGCCATATCTGCGCGGCCTCCTCCGAAAAATAGTGACCCCCTTCGCCACCACCGTGGCGAACCAAAATCTCAGACCACCGCCTCAACCGCGGGTGTCGTACAGCTGGTACCTCCAGCACCACCCTCGGCCGCAATGCTGGCACTCTCTCCAGGAAAAAGGCCACCAGGATGGAGCCAAAAGCAAACTCCCCCCTGCCTGTCGACCGACATCAGTCCAGCTGCGCGATCATCCGCGCATGGAGAGACAACCCCCAAGCGAACCGCTCACAGCCCACCACCACTCTCTCCATCAACATCAACTCCCCACCACTAATCCGGTGGGGCGCGGTAGACCCATAGACCCGCACTATCATTGCCGCTACGCAACGATGCAACATAACATCTAGCGCATTAATGCGCACGGCCGACCCAGTCATGTAGTGCCCGCCTGAGCAGAATCGCCCCGCATACTCCGCCAGATCTGTCTCCCTCGGCATCATCGGTGCTGTTAGCAATGGTGTTCCCCGAAAGGGGAGCCCAGTGAGGAAATATACATCCTCCTCAGCAGTAAAGGTGACCTGCTCTCCTCACACGAGGAAGCAGTGCTACTGAGTGCTCCACATCTCAATAAGAAACTGGAGCAAGTACTCCTAGGCCCGTAGCAGTGGGCACTCAAAAAAATTTAGCAGTCCACTGGCTGCCAAAGTCGCCCGCACTGCTGGCCTCGCCTCGACCACCTCCTCCCGCAGCGGCTCCCAGTCCCGCTCGCGCCACCGCACGTCCATGCTCACTACTCGCTACCTGCACACAACCAAGAGGCCTATATTAGCTTGGGCACCCATCCAATATATCAAAACACGCCAAGAAACCTTGCCTCCAAGGCGCGGTTTTACCACCCATAGGCGCACACACATGCGCGCTTGTTCGCCATACAGGCGCGCATGAGCGCGCGCCTGCTTTTCCCACCGGCGCGCTCAAAAGCGCGCCTGTTCACAATATAGGCGTGCTCATGAGCACGCCTGATCACAGCACAGGCGCGCTTTAGAGCGCGCCTTTCGTACCCACAGGCGCGCTCTCAAGCGTGCCTGTTCGCCCTACAGGCGCGCACACGTGCGCGCATATTCAGTGAAAAGGCACGCGCTCACGCGTGCATTTTACTGAGTCACCCGGGCATGTGGGCCCACCATCTACCCAAAACCCCCCTAAAACTCTCCTACGACCCCCCATACCTACCCTGCCCAAAAGTTTTCAACCTATAACTATGCAGGACGTTCAGACCACTAACCTGAACCTCGCACGCCGGGAAACGGATGCCTCGTGCTCTCGAAATCGCTCAATATCCTCTGAATATGCTCTGGAATCACTGTAGCAGCAGGTACAAATGAGGTGGCAATGTGGGCCCTACAGCTATATATAAGTTTTTTTGCCAAACTTCCACTCGCCATTCCGGGAGCCCACGACGTCCATTCTTCGAACCGTCTTCAGCCACGGGATCAGCATCCCGCCACCTACATCATGGCTGTCCCTGGGCCCCTTTTCATCCCGAGCCCCCGGGCCACTCTTTTCTCATATCATGACCAAGTACGCACGCGCATTGTCACATTTACCTAATACATGTTCATATTTGTTTTTCTCTTCAGATATTGTTCACTTTGGGTATTCGGTTGTTCTATGTGCAGGTACTTGATCAGCATCTCGCCACACCACTCCTTCAGGTATATATACTCAGCACTGGCATGTAGTCTCTCCCACTGTATTGCATTTACATTTCCAGTCACAACCTCTGATATTGGCCTTTAGGATACCCCTTTTTCGGCTCTGTAGTACTCACACCTCCAACTGCATTTTCAGTACTATCACCCGGTAGCATTCTCACCCACATGAGTTGTCCCATTCATAGCACCTGTTTGCACTTATGAAAGTCATGTTGTTCTTTCCCTTTAGGGCTGGGAGTCCCATTAGTCTCTTATCATGTTGACACTCAACCACATACTCCTTCTTCTCATTTTGTTGGCTTTCCCACATGGACTCCCAGATCATCGCTTTATGCTTCAGTTCATTTTGACTGCGCCTCCGCAGGATCATGAACCCTCCATTTCATCCACCATCAGTTTGCCCATCTGCGAACCTCTCTCCATTTCACCTACCTCATACAGAAACTCGCCAATGGGGCCCCCACCCTTCATCCTTTTTTCACGAAGTTTTTGCCCTCCCTGGGGCACTCATTTCACACTGGGGCACCCGTTTCTGTATTTGTACATTTTTCCCAAATTCTTTCATTACTTCTTGTACAAACACCTGTATTTTGCAGTCATTTACCTTTGTCATCACCATTGGCGGCCTGCCTTCCTTTTGGCCACACGCAACCCATGTCACCCTTGGTTGGAGCATTGTTTATCATTTACCTTTCCCGACATCGTCCATATCTTCAGAGTACCCTACAGGTCACTTACCATTTATCCTCTGAATTTGTTCACCTTGTCCCGCCTTTGGCACAACTTATCCCTGGTCTTGTCGTCCCCCTGACACTCGACCCTGTTATATGGTTGCGGCCACTGTTTCTTTCATAAATCCTCCAACCAAGGGCAGTCTTGAGTCATCCCACTTTTTGACTTCGTCCATGTACCTCTGCCACTTCATCACCTCAGTAGATTCCATGGAGTACCTTTTTTCTTCTGGGAGTCGCGTCTCCCTTTTGTTGACATCAGCACACTTTTCCAGAAGGGCGACAGTATCTTGATCCTCATTCCCCATTCAATGAGGGATCTCAGACGGCACAGGGGGAAACTCCATTGCTCCCTGATGTCGTTGACCCCCATAACATTCGACGCCAACACTTTCTCATGTTGCGGTGGGTCTTACTTTGCGACTATTGCATTTTTTATCATCAATTGCCGAAGACCTCTGAACTTGGTAGGGCCACCACTTCCCACATCACTGTCGTTGTTTACTTCCGCGACCATTACCACTGGTTCAGAGTATGTTCCTTTGCAAAATTTTCTTCTGACTTTATCATTCCGCCCCCGAGGGCACTGCAGTCGTCTACATCAACAATTCAGACATTTTTTCTTCAGAGTTACATCACACGAGCATGGGGCATGCCCGCCTCGTTTGTACACATTTGTATATTGTGTTCATACCTTGAGGAAGGTCGGATCTACAGGTTCCTTTCTTCTCCAATGGATTGCTCTATATGGTCTTACTCTTGCTCTCCCTTACAACACCATTCTCAGTCAAAGAAACATTGATGAATTTCGGCTATACGTTTTGCTCCTAACCTCATCCATCAGGGGGCATCTGTTATCACTGAAATTTCGTCTGCACAGGGTGACAAGAACTCCGCATCGTCAGCACAGAAAAACAGTCATTCATGGCACAAGGATTAATTCCACAGCACAGCAAAAGGGCCAAAACTATACAAAAATGGCTAAACAATTAAAAGGCGCATTGCACCCACTGAGAACGAGCGCGCGCGCGCAACATCTTCGTACATTGGGCGCATAGGCGCGGATGTGGGGTGCAAAACCCGCGTGCCTGCCAAAAGGCGCATTTATGGAACTGGTCGGCCTCCCAACCACTAATGGATCGGCTCCCAAGTCGATTTGACACCAAATCCGAGCTCAATCTCCATGGGGAGGCTGGTCAAAGACCTAATTGTGCCCTAAAGAGCCCCTTTTCACATTCAAAAGAGGTTGCACAATAGCTCAACGCTTGGCTATAAAAAGCCATGAATGACCATCATTTCTTCAAGGAATTCTTCATACTGTTATGCTGCTGAGATTGCTAGAGACCCCTTCTTTGGTAATACACATTGTAAGCTGCATT
>CBVK0100862107.1:0-12174 GCA_900067695.1 Picea abies | reverse complement strand
AAGGGAAGTAATGACTTCCAAAGGTAGCTACAGCTTCCAAATGTAAAAGGGAGGGATAAACCTCCAAGAGGAAGATACAATCCTCCAATATCAAGAGAGAGTTGAACTATCCATCCTTGCCCCTTCCTTCCACCCAAGAATATATGAGAGATAATAAAACTTTACATTAAATCATCATCATCAACCAATCATCACATAGAACCTGATAATGCTTCCTGAGACCTCTTCAATTTCTGCAATTATTCAATTTTTGGAGTACTCTAATCCTGTAGATAATATTACTCAATGTATTCTCTGAAACTCCTCCAATTTTCACTCCTTGAATCCTCCCCAAAAAGAGGTTATAGAAAGAATGGTAGACTTTATTCAATTTTGGTCTATTCAGAAGACCCAACTTGTACAACATGCCTTTGCACTCAATATTTAACATCTGATTCTGAAACTTGCACACAAGAAACTATAGTCTGTACTCTTTCCAATGGAAGTGGTCCCACTTCATTTAGATTCTGTATGAATAAGTTATGATTGTTTTACCTGGAACAGTTGTTTATTGACTAGCTTCAGGACTAGTCACAAACCCTATCTTCCACAGAGTGTATCTCCATAATTATAAAAAATCAAGTGCTGAACTTTTTACCAGAGGTACATTGATATGTCTTCTAAATACCATGGAGATTTCACCATCTGAATCATTCTAGAAAAAAAGATACAACAAAAATGGTAAGATGACCTGAAAATAACATACCTTAGAACACATCACCAAAAGACTTCATCCTCCCTTGAAATCTGGCCTTCTTTACTTCTTATTTCCTCTGAATGTATCAAATGAATGTATAATGATGTTTATTTATACCATTTATGTCACTTCCTTTTAACATTAGGGTTGACCTGACACTTTCTTATTTTGTAACTATTTTCTTTAATTATCTTCAGGGCCTAGATGTACTTCCTTCTTCAATTCACTTTGTCATCTTCAAAAATTCATTTCTCCTCAACCATAAGGATCCATGTGACGTGCCACATACCACCGGAAACAACATGATGTATATTATCCATCCATGGGTGTTGTATTTGCATGTGCATTTTACTTCATGTCCAAATACCTTTATCAATCTTGCGGTCCAAAACCCATGACTAGAGTTGACATCAATGACAACAACCAATCTTCCAACACAACCATCTCTATTGTACAAATACCCATGAAGACGAAATAAATACTAGGATGGATATCCTTCCCTAAATTATCTCTTATTAGTTGGGTTTTGTGTGCTCTTGATATGCTTCACGATGTAGTCTCTCCTTGAATTCTCATTATTATTCTGTAGGCTACAACACTTTGGTTCTGTTGCAGTGCGACTTGAACTGGGACGTTGATATTGGATGGAATATTTGCTCCACTGAAGATGATCTTGGAGCGACCTTTTTTCTTGGAAGGTGAGAGTCCCACGGAAGAAGTCTGCAAAAGAAATGAGATATTGATTGTCCGAGGATGCTCGGGGATGTTTCTTGCTCATGGATGTTGCTCACCCTTGATTACTTATGGATGTAAGCAGATGATTTTTGAGGGCGGATGTTAATCAACCTGCATAAAATTTGAAATAAATGGTGAAACAAGAACTTGTAAAAGGAGAAATAAATGAAGATGCTTGCAAAATGTATATGTTGGGTGAAAGATTTCTTAATGATAATGTTCAAGGAATGAGATGCTGGAAATGATATGTTGATTTCCCGTGACTTCTGACAAAGAAAAATATGCACAAGAATTCAACAAAATTATAAATTCTCTGTCATTTGGTTATTTTGAAGCAACCATGTGCATTGGCTACAGACAGATCCCTACAAAATTAAGAGCCAATAGGATCGATGGAAATGCAGAGGCATATAACACTAAATTACAATGGGGGATATTTTTCAAATGTATGGACCGAGTCGATGGTGGAGTGGACTTGTCGAATAAGTGCAATAAATTTGAGTGCATGAGAATCAATAAGACTCACCAAATGACCATGTTGAAACATCAACCTTTTTTAAGACTTCATCAAAACCCTAAAAATACTTTGGCTCTGCGTAGTCGAGGTGGATATCTCAACCCTCAATGGTAGGATGAAGAAAGTGTCAGTTTGATTCATTAAACTTTTATGGAATTATTCAAAGGCATGGTCAAATATTTGTTTATTTCCATTACATCATTCAAAGGCATGGTCGACCAATTGTATACATTGAAATATGTACTGGTCGACCCATAAAATTATCCTCTCAATGTTGCTTGTAAGGATTATGAACTAGTAAGAATTCCCATTTAATTATGTTATATTTGAATAATTTTATGTTATAATCAATGCCGAAACAACATATATTGGAGATTAGACTGATGCTACCCGACGGATCATATATATAAACTAAATTGTGCCCAAGATTGTCCAATGAAAGTTCTCATAACTATTTTGGTAATTGTATGGAAAAACATAAAAGTTCTATAAGCATGGTTCTCAAAAGCGTCAAAAGAGTTTTTTAGATGGAAGTCATGAAGAGATCACAAGAGGAAATTTCTTATAATCTACCAGGAAAATATATCAGAGCAGCCAACACCTGGACATAGATTTGGATATCGATGTGCCGAGATAAAGACGAATCTATGTATGACATTCAACGTTTTTATGAAACAACATTGCAGTATATCTATGCATTCCAATTAAATATTGTATTCGAGCGCTCGAGTTTGTTGTCCATAAACAACACATATGATATTTTGTCAGGCATGTCAAATTTAATGAGTATTATATTGTCTTTAGCGGAACTAAAAAAAATAAGAAAATGTGAAATGCATGGAGTCTTGTTGATTCTGTAAAATAGTCACATGAAGGATATTGTAAGTCAATGTTTGAGTTGAGTTTGAGTGAACTTTACTGTGGAGGCCTCAATTAGTAGGACCTTATCCATTTGGAATGGTGATTCTTACTAGTTAAAATGGGTCTAAAACTAGCCTAAAATTAATTAACATAAGCTATCTTATATATACAATTGTCTAAGTACAAGGTCTTCATCTTGTTAGTGTATGATAGTATATTATTATTATTAACAAATTGAAGGGAAATGAATCACTTGTATGCTATTACTTTGGAAAAGATGGTCCCTATAAGGTCACTGAAATCAAGGCTTAGTCTAGTCACGATGAAGCTTGCTCCTTCAAAAGGAGACTTGAGGAATGAAAATAATTTAACCTAAATGCAAATGCAAATTAATCCTAAGATGAAAGTGAACAAAAATAAATCCTATATTGACTAAGAAAAGGATATCTTTACTCTTAATCAAGAGAAAAGTATTAAGTAAGAAGGGGAAAAGACTGTAAAGACTGTAATTGAATCTGGGGTTAAGTTTTACTTGTAGCTCTCAAAGTAATTTGACAAATTACAAGTTGTTCAAGTAGATATACATTGAAACAAACTTAAGAAATAGTTATTAAAATAAATTTTTTCATATACCCAAATCCAATCATGTAAATGAATCCATTGTAATATTTATATCGAACTAAAGAAGTAGTTCCTTTAATTCAATACAATATATAACAAGACAAATTTGTAATTAACCAATAAATAGTTATTTAGTAACTTCAAATAAGTCTCCATGAATTCTTCATCAACTATGGTTAACCCTATAAAGTCTTGCAAAGATAACTTTAAACATAACTACAATTAGCATAAAATTAACAAGACTAACAATAGTGCTAATATTCATCAATGATATACTAATTGGCATAGAATTGTAACCAGGTTAAAAGAAATATCAAAGAAATAATAACAAGTCAACAAATCATATACAATAGTGTAGAGAAGTGAAAAATTATTATCATTAGCTACAAATGTTGTTATACGATCCTGTGAGTCCTTAACTCCTTCAAGAAGCATCTTTACAATAGTGCAAATTCTTCTCCTCTCTAAAAAATCCACCTATTCTACATAAAATATCTCTCTCTTACAATAGTGTCATGTCATTGAAAGTATCTCCCTACAGAATTTCCTCTCTCAAGTTTCATATATGAAATACCCACTTAACTTTTTTTGAGAGATATTTATATAATTATATTTCCTCTCCATCCCGAAGTCAAATCCTCCATTCACCCCCCAAAAAGGATCCCTCTTATGAAGCAGCTACATAATTAAAATGGAAAAATACAAAATTTGAAAAACGTTGTTCAAAAAACCAACTATTAGATACATTGTCCTCGTTTGCATATTGGTTTTCAACCATTTTCAGTTTTCTCCAAAATCAATCTGCAAAATTGCCTCCTGAAGATTGACACGGCTTCTAATATGGAAATATTTGTTCCACTCCAACCTCGATTTCTCCCAAATTTTTTATATTTTGAGAGAATACTTTGTCAATCAAGTAAATGAGTTTGTTTTATAATTGGTTTTTCAACCATTTTGTGAAATTATTCTCTTATTGTGCGGAAACCACTCTATAAACTCGCCTCCTTAAAATGGACGCCATTTCCAATCTGTAAAAACAAATTACTAAATTAGAATAAAAAAATTCATGTTTTTCCTTGATTTATTATGGAGATAAGATTAACAATGAAACAATATGGAAATGAATAAGCAACAACAAATCTTCTTGGCCAAACAAAATCTTCTAAATAAATTCAAAAAACTAATTTTAATTGCAAATTAGTAGCCTTCATTTCTGTTGATTTTTTGGGATAGTAAATCTCCAAATTATCTTGAATTAATGTTGCAATATTGTTATCCATGCAAATAGATTTCCAACCAGTTCTTATTTGTCTCATTTCATTGATTAAAACTCAAGATATCACTTCTCAAAGTTGAGTCATCAAAACTAATTTAATTTTGTTTTGTTTATAGAACTTTCTGAGCAGTTTTATTACTATTAAATACACACACACATGAATTTCATTTACAATTAAAAGAAAAAAAACTCAAATTTAACCTCATTAACTAATAATTAACTAATACAAATTAAATTAAATAAAAACTTATTTACTTATAAAATTAATTTTATTTACAATTTATAAGAAACATAAAAAAGTTATATAGTAAGTCGGTGTTAGGGTCCTAACCCGCACATAGGTAGAACAATATATTCGAATGTAATAAAGGTCAATATTAATAAGGCCTTGCAATAAAATAGAATAAGTCGAATGTAAGAAGACCTAATAGAAGCTTCTGCTTCTAGAAGGATCTTCCTCTAGATGCTTCTTTTGATAGACATATTTAGTATAAATAGTAGTTGAGGATATGAGAACCCTACCTTGAAGATTATGGTAATAGAGCTCTTCTCGACTGGAGGTTTCCCCCTCCAAGAGGCTCGTGAACATTGCTCTCAGAATCAGGGTGTTATTTATGTTGTTATTCTTATATCATTTTAGTGTTATTGTAGTGATTATTCTGGTTATATTATTGTTATTCCGCCATTTCTAGCATTTTATTTCTGTTCTGCATAATTTTTATATCTGGTATATTATAAGTGGTATCAGAGCACTTTCCTTGGCATAAATTGTTGGTAAAAAAAATTTCAGGGTAGAGACGTATTCTGGCGTCTTTAAGCCACAAAGATCTGTCATTACATGCATAAACCCATGGTTGAGAGATTCATACATGTAAGAAATACAAGTGGTTATTAAGCTCACATATGTTGGCCACCCTTGTAACCCCTGTTGGTACCCCTTCGAGTGGTAGCACATCAAACAACACCTGTGTACGAATCGACCTAGATTTCTTGAAGCCCTCGTTAGATAAACCAATCGGTCACCTGACTATTATAGTGCCACTAAGAACAACACTTGGGAAGATATTCTCTAGTACCTGGGTAGTCAGGTAGTACGACTAAGGGTATGGTCTATCTTCCTTAGTTAGTGCCCTGAGATACTGGGCCGAGTACTATTGTTGGACCTCGCACATATATTAGAGAGCTATAGCACAGGGCAAACCCTTGTCTATAGAACCCTTGAATACCTAACCCTTGGGGATAGAAACATAAACAAATTAAAACAGACAATATCTATTGTCACGCAACTGTGTTCAGGTTGCCAAGTAAATAGACATTTCTTTCTAGTTAAGCATTTGGGCATCTAATCTCTATAGTATTCTTCAGACGAGAGTATAACTCCGCAAGTGTAAAAAATAAATAAATAAAGTTTGAAAATTTGTTCACCATTATTTGAGACCTATTCCATTGGATTGATCTCTTCGCCCTTATCACATTCATCCATATCATTTTTCGGCATAAGTTTTTACCCTGCCTTCCCCTTTTCAGTTCCCCCATCCTCATGGCCCATACTCATAGCCAAGATTTGGATGCTTGCTTCAACACCTTGCAATATGGTCTCATCGAGACCCAACAAGAAGTAAAAAAACTCAGTGCCAATGTTGTCTCCATCAATACAACCATGCAATCCTCAATGGAGGAACTCAAACAAGACCTCACCACCCAGATGGAATCTGTCTTTTCGACACTCTATACCAAACTACATATCCCTACAAATAACACTTTCTCTTCCTCACCTCCACATACTGAAGGTGATCATTCCTCTCATTCCCATAATTTTCAGAACCATCACATTCAACGTGACCTACGCCTTCCACGAGTGGATGTGACCAAATTTGATGGCTCAGACCCCAGTGGTTGGGTAACTCAAATGGAAAATTATTTCTCTCTATATGGCATTACAGATGACTTGTCCAAACTCCGATATGGTGTTCTCCATCTAGATCAAGAACGTTGGCAATGGTGGCAATGGAGAAAAAATTCTTGTCAAGGGTATATTGCTTGGACACACTTTGTGGCAGAGCTTTATAAATGCTTTGACACTGACACCAACCATTTGGGTTGTTTGAGAAAGTTGAAACAATTAGGAACAATGGAAGACTTTATATCTTTCTTTGATCACCTGGTTTTTCAGAAAGAGGGCATGTTTGATGCCTTTTTTCGAGAATGCTTTATCAGTGGCCTCAAGGATGAGATTCGGGCCCATGTCCTCATGGCTCAGCCTCAGAGTTGGGTGGAGGATACTAAAAGAGATAAAGAAGCACAACAGGTTGTACCTTCTCAAAACTGAAAACCCTCCTTTATCCTCGTCCTAAACCATTAAATCCCACTACTCCCTCTGCTCCACTAAAGATCCAAAAATTGACCAAGGCTGAAATGGTTGAACTCCAACTCAAAGGCCTTTGTTATAATTGTGATGACAAATATTTTTCGGGTCGCAAGTGTAAGGAACACAAGTTGTTTATGGCCATCTCTGAGGATATTTCGGAAGAGGATATTGAAACTCCCCTTGTGTCTGAGTCACCTGAAAACCCTGACATAACCCCTCCCTCAGACCCTCTCGAAATAGAACCAGTCATTTCCCTCAATTCTCTCAGTGGCTTCTCCACTCACCAAAACCTTAAGTTAATTGGTTACATCAAGCATCAGAAGGTCATCATTCTGTTTGATAGTGGAAGCACCCATAATTTTATTCATCACCGCATTGCCCAAGAAACTCATTGCTACATCCATGTCAACAATAATTTCCAAATCATGCTCCATGAAATGTGGAGGGCATTGTGAAAATGTCTGTCTCCAAATTGGTGACTACCACCTGAAATATCATATGTTTGCTATAGACATGGGCGGGTGTGACATTGTGTTGTGTGCAAACTGGCTAAGGACTTTGGGTCCCATTCTCATGGATTTTAAGGAATTAACCATGTAATTTGACCAGGAGGGCCACCAATATAAGTTCCAAGGAATCACCACTAGTTCACCTAAGATCATTAGTTCCCATCGCATGGAAAAGCTACTCAAAAAGGGTCATTCTGGTGTTATTTCTCAACTCCATGCCATCCAAGTAACAGAACCACCCTCGGTGCCGCAAGACCTTCGAGTCATCCTTTCTAAACACCAAGTGGTATTTTCCACTCCCCAGGGACTCCCTCCTTCACATGGTGTTCATGGTCATTCCATTCCCCTTGTACCCGAAATTCTTCCTCCCAATATCCATCTATATCATCACCCCTTTTCCAAAAAAATGAAATTGAGAAAATGGTCCAAGAACCCCTTAATGCAGGTGTTATCTGCCCTAGTATGAGCCCCTACTCTTATCCTATGGTCATGGTCCTGAATAAAGAAGGTTTTTGGCCAATGTGTCCTAACTTATGTGCCCTCAACAAACTTACCATTAAAGACAAATTTCCCATTCCTGTCATTGATGACCTCCTAGATGAATTGAGTGGCACCCAATTCTTTACTGAACTTAATCTTCATTCAGGCTACCACCAGATACATATGAAAGAGGTAGACATTCCCAAGACTGGATTTAGAACTCATGAGGGCCACTATGAGTTTTTTGGTCATTCCCTTTGGCTTGTGTAATTCCCCCTCCACCTTCCAAAGCCTCATGAATCATGTCTACCATACTTTTCTCTGTCATTTTGTCTTAGTTTTCTTTGATGATATCCTCATCTATAGCAAGACCTGGATAGAACATATTTCTCATGTGAATCGAGTTCTCCATCTACTCTCTCAGCACCAACTTTTCCTGAAATAGTCTAAATGTGCTTTTGGCACCTCAAAAGTAGAGTACTTGGGTCATATGGTTGGCAAGGACGACGTCATGGTGGATCCTAGAAAGATTGAAGATATGTAATATTGGCCTCACTTAAAGACTCTCAAAATATTGGGTGTATTTCTAGGATTAACAGGTTATTATCACAATTTTGTTAAGAATTATAGAAAGATCACAGCACCTCTCATTGCTCTCCTAAAATAGAACTCTTTCACTTAAACTCTAATTGTTGCTCAAGATTTTGAAACCTTGAAGATGGCCATGTGCACCACTCAAGTCATGGCCCTTCCTGATTTCACAAAGACATTTGTCTTGGAATGTGATGCTTCAGGGAAAGGAATTGGTGATGTCCTTGTGCAAGAGGGTCGGCCTTTGGCCTTTACCAGCAAGAAACTATCTGAAAGAAATCTAGGCAAATTTATCTATGAAAAGGAAATGTTGGCTATTCTGCATGTCGTTGATTTGTGGTGTCCTTATCTATTGGGGAAACGCTTCCAAATTAAGATAGACCATCAAAGCCTCAAGTATTTTTTGGAACAATGCATTTCCTCCCTGGAGAAACAAAAATGGGTAACTAAGCTATTTGGCTATGATTATGAGATCATTTACAAGAAAGGCAAAGAAAATGTGGTTGCGGACTCACTTTCCCACAAATATGAAGATGGAGGATCCATTTTTTCTCTTTCCTTCATTGTACCAGATTGGCTCCAAGTTGTTCTCTAGGAATGGCTACAAGATCCCAAAAGTTCGCAACTCATCCAACAATTGAAGTCTAGTGCTCTAGCTTCCCCAGGGTACTCTTGGCTCCATGATGAGCTTTGATACAAAGGCAATTTGTATTTAAGTAAACAATCAAATATTAAATCCATGGTACTTTCTGAGCTTCATGCTACACCGACAACGAGGCACTCTGGGTTCACCAAAACCTATGACAGGGTCAAACTTTCTTTTTTCTGGGATGGTATGAAACATGAAATTCATAATTTTGTCGTTGAATGTGACGTGTGTCAATGCAACAAGGGAGAAATTGTCAAATCTATGGGCACAATACAACCGCTCCCGATTCCACCTGTTATTTGGAAGGATATCTCTATGGATTTTATTACAGGCTTACCCAAATCGGGAAATAAATCAGTCATCATGGTGGTTGTTGATCGCCTTTCCAAGTATGCTAATTTCTACACTCTTCAACACCCATTTGCAGCATCCATGATGGCTCAAATTTTCATGGACCAGGTCTTCAAGATCCATGGCATGCCACACTTTATTGTTTCTAATCGTGACCCAACTTTCACAAGCAATTTTTGGCAAGAACTGTTCAAGCTACAAGGAACCCAATTGCATCTCAATACATATTATCATCCCTAGACTGATGTTCAAATAGAAGTTGTCAACAAGTGTTTGGAAACATATTTGAGGTGTTTTTCCTCAAAAAAGAAAAATCAGTAGGCTCAATGGTTACCCCTAGCTGAATGGTGGTACAACACTTCATACCATATAGCTACACGCATGACTCCTTTTGAAGCGGTATATGGATAGAAGACACCTTCAGTTCTCTCATACTTACCTGGTGTCTCGAAGGTCCAAGTGGTTGACCAAACACTTATAGTTCGAGAGGCTATTCTCTGTACCCTCAAAGAGAATTTCGTCATTACATATAATCGCATGAATCAACAAGTAGATCAAGGTTGCTATGAATGTCAATTTGAAGAAGGGGATCATGTGTTTCTTCGCCTACAACCTTACAAGAAAAATTCCCTCAAGGTCGAGAATTGTCAGAAGCTAGCACCCAAATTTTATGGTCCTTATATAGTTCTCAAGCGTGTGGGACAAGTGGCCTATTAGTTAGATTTGCCCAGTCATTCGAAGCTACATCCTATTTTTCATGTTTCTTGCTTAAACAAGGTGATCAGAACTAAGTGCCAAATTCAAACCAACATTCCCAATTTAGCCGAAGAAAGATCCATTTGGCTACAACCACAAGCAGTTTTGGAACAGCGTGAGCATCGCCTGCATCAGAGAACCATCATGGAAGTGTTAATTCAGTGGAAAGATACAACTCTAGCAGATACCACTTGGGAACCAACTACCATTCTGCAACAATTTCCACATCTGAAGCCTTGAGGACGAGGCTGTTTTAAAAGGCGATGACATGTTAGGGTCCTAACCTGCACATAGGTAGAAAAATATATTCGGATGTAATAAAGGTCAATATTAATAAGGCCTTGCAACAAAACAAAATAAGTCGAATGTAAGAAGACCTAATAGAAGCTCCCGCTTCTAGAAGGATCTTCCTCTAGATGCTTCTTTTGAAAAACATATTTAGTATAAATAGGAGTCGAGGGTATGAGAACCCTAGCTTAGTATAAATAGGAGTCGAGGGTATGAGAACCCTAGCTTGGAGATTATTGTGATAAATCTCTGCTCAACTGGAGTTTGCCCCGTCGAAGATGCCCGTGAACATTGATCTCAGAATCAAAGTGATATTTATGTTGTTATTCTTATATCATTTCAGTGTTAGTGTGGTGATTATTTTGGTTATATTGTTGTTATTCTTCCATTTCTAGCATTTTATTTATGTTCTGCATACTTTTTATATCTGGTATATTACATTCGAAATAAGGTGAAACTCGAACCATTGGAATGTTGGCAACAAAAAAAAGTAATGAACATATCCAAACTAAAATCAAACTCAAATGAAAACCAAAAAAAAACATTCTAGAAAGTGATATTAACAAAATTTGTATGAAGGGACCTATATTAATTTCAAAAATATTATGGGGGGTGTTGTGGCCACAATAGAGTCTTAGTTGATAAAAATAAAAATGAATGTGGTCAATTGAGCCAGATTATCTCAATAATTGAGTCATGATGTATATGTAAAATTTGAATCAAAAGTAGAAGAGATAGGGTTAAACATGACTCTATAAGGTAGGTGATCTTGTCCATCATGTAATTTAAGTTGGTATTTCATCGACAAGATCAGTTCCTCACCGACTTCAGAGTATATTTGGTCGACAACATTTTATTAAGATGTAAAATTCTGGTAGCAGTAAAAGTGTCTTTATTTTTCCATTTAGTCAAAGTCATAGTAAGTCCTCCTTCATGTAATATCAAATGAAAACTCCACATATTCTCAAAGACCAAAAAAGAATAAAGAATAACATTCAAATTTCATGAGAAGCAGAGCATAGAAGTAAAATAATGGGCATGTGAGATCGGAAGAGCGTCGTGTAGGGAAAGAGTGTAGATCTCGGTCTTTGCCCAGTCATTCGAAGCTACATCCTATTTTTCATGTTTCCTGCTTAAACAAGGTGATCAGAACTAAGTGCCAAATTCAAACCAACCTTCCCGAGTTAGTCGAAGAAAGATCCATTTGGCTACAACCAAAAGCAGTTTTGGAACAGCGTGAGCGTCACCTGCATCAGAGAACCATCATGGAAGTGTTAATTCAATGGAAAGATACAACTCTAGCAGATACCACTTGGGAACCAACTACCATTCTGCAGCAATTTCCACATCTCAAGCCTTGAGGACAAGGTTGTTTTAAAAGGCGATGACATGTTAGGGTCCTAACCTGCACATAGGTAGAAAAATATATTCGGATG
>CBVK0100862102.1:1733-16617 GCA_900067695.1 Picea abies | reverse complement strand
GGGAGAATGAGAGCAGTCAAGGAATATAGTGCAACTATAGCTGTGTGATTAATATTTGATGATATCATAACCAGATTTGGATGCCTGAAGATCCTTATGAGTGATCAAGGTACACATTTTATCAATAAGACTATTGAAGCCTTAACTCAGGAATTTGAAGTTCATCATCAAAAGAGCACTCCACACCATCCACAAGTGAATGGGATGGTCGAAGCCTTCAATAAGATCTTGGAGACAGCGCTGATGAATATTTGCAGTGTAAATAGGGATGATTGGGATTTGAGAGTACCAACAGTATTATGGGCCTATAGAACCACTTGCAAGAAGATGACAATGCAAACTCCCTTTAAATTGGTTTATGGTCTAGAAGCAATTGTACCTATGGAATACTTAGTTCCTAGCTTAATAATTTCATCATTTACAGATACAGATGACACAGGCATTGTGCAAGATAGACTTGCGCAGTTGGTAGAACTGAAAGAAGACCGATTCATTGCAGGATTTCACCAGTAGGTAAAGAAGGAATGAGAAAAGGCCTACCATGACATACATATCAAGAAGAAAGGCTTTAATAAAGGATATCTGGTATTGGTATATGACAACAAGTTCATGAAGAACCTAGGGAAGTTCATGACACATTGGCTTGGGCCATATCAGGTTTCTTGTGTTACAGAAGGAGGAGCTATGTAGTTTAAGACTTTGAAGGGGGAATGGAAGGAAGGTTTGGTAATTGAAATTGTACTATGACAACCAGCTACCCTGAAACTCTCAGCAAAAGAATAAGAAGAATGGTCTACATACCAAGTGCAGTTCAAACTGGGTACCAGACATAGAAAAGACAATCTGCACAAGGAAGGGCGGAACAAAAAAGAGAGAACAGGTTTCTCTGTGCAGTCTGAAGACAAAGAGAAATAGAAGGTTCAGACCACCAGTGCCTTGGGACGAGTCACATGTAAGTGTTGGGGGATTTTTGTCCCTTGGTTATGGAAGAAAGTGAAGATTAAGAAAGAAAGGAGAAGTAAGAACTGCGTGGAAGACACATTGACTGAGATTGGGTCGAAGTAGTCAAAGAAGAAGAAAAGAAGGAGCAAAGTAAGAGAAAGAGATTCATTGAATGAGAAGATCAGGGAAGAAGGATCATAAAGGAATATGGATCATGGACAACTCAACAAGAAAAAAGAGCCACCAATGGATGCTTTGGAGCACCTTGCAGGAAAGAAGGAAATACAGGATGGTGAAGCCCGGAAAACGTAGGTCAAGTATCCACCTAGGGTTTTGGTAAATTAGGGTTTGGACACTTAGGTTTTGTCCTAAGGTTGTCAGAGAGTTATTTTAATGTATAAATAAAGGTCTAAAGGACCTAGGATGGCTTGGTGCTAAGTTGGTTGAGAGTTCATTGTTATTGTGTGATTGAGTGATTACTACTGTGTGAGAGAGAAGTGATCTGTGTGAGAGCACTCTGGTATTGTAAGATATTCAGCTAGGTGTGAAGATCAACCCTACAGTTAGGTGTGCAGGGAGGGGAGAGAAGAAGAGAAAGAGAAAGAGATATGCAAGCTAAGAGTGCAGATAGAACTACATGTTTTCATATAATATCAAGAAACACGGTTCTGTGGAAGTAGCCCTAGGGAGAGGGTGAACCACGTATATCTTCGTCTTTTGTGTCACTGATGTTGTGTTCATTTACCTTATGATATATTGTTATTGCATCCTTGTGTTAGATCTGAGATATAACTTGTGCAGTAGGTTTAATGGAGACAAAGAGTAGCTAGATTGTTGTGTGTCGTTGCCTTGGATCCAATTTACATTTCCTTTGGTTGTAGACACCTATGTCCTGCAACCCCCTATTGCTACTTTGGGTCAGACTGCATCTACTTCGCAGGTGTTGTCGAAAGGGCCAGTAGTTAGGGCTTGTTGGTGCATTGTTAGAGTTGAACTCTGGGTCTGCCCCTGTGCCAACAAGGACTATTCCTGAAAAATGGTGGTTTGTTTCCCTTCTACCTCTGCTCCCTCTTAAACTTCTTTTTGTCTTCCCAAGCCTTCTAGAAAATAGTTTTCCCTTTTTGCTGATCAAATAAGCATTTTTCTCTCCTTATGATTTATTCCATAGTTTTTGGATCATCATATTGGATTTTATCACTGATGAAAGATGGAATCCTACTCAAATACCTTTGAATCTTAACTGTCTCATCCTTGATGAAGGGGACATACTTCAACAACTCCAAGAATCTTATTTCATACTCATCAATTGACATACTTCCCAGCTTGAGTTCAAATAACTCTTTCATTTTCTTGTCATAATACCTCTTAGTTAAGTACTTCTTTTTGAAATGTCTCTTGAATTCCCTCCATGTAACATTGTTCTCTCTGACGTGTTTCACTTGCACAAGTTGAGCCCACCATATGGATGGATTTCCTTTAAGTTGGTAGATGGAAATTCTTCCCTCTACATGAGAAGAATAGTTATGCAATTGGAAATGTTTCCTCATGCCCAACAACCATGCCTCAACATCTTCATCTTTCTTGTGCTCTCCATCAAAATTAGGAGGCTTGATTTTATTCATTTCACCCTTCAGTTCATCCACTTCAGATCTCCTATTCTTTCTGGTAGGATACAAACTTGAATTGTTGTCTGGACTCCTTTTGGAATGCCTTCGGGAGTGTTGGTGATTCCTGTCATCCTTGATGAAGGGGACATACTTCAACAACTCCAAGAATCTTATTTCATACTCATCAATTGACATACTTCCCAGCTTGAGTTCAAAGAACTCTTTCATTTTCTCGTCATAATACCTCTTAGTTAAGTACTTCTTTTTGAAATGTCTCCTGAATTCCCTCCATGTAACATTGTTCTCTCTGACGTGTTGCACTTGCACAAGCTGATCCCACCATATGGATGGATTTTCTTTAAGTTGGTAGATGGAAATTCTTCCCTCTACATGAGAAGAATAGTTATGCAATTGGAAATGTTTCCTCATGCCCAACAGACATGCCTCAACATCTTCATCTTTCTTGTGCTCTCCATCAAAATTAGGAGGCTTGATTTTATTCATTTCACCCTTCAGTTCATCCACTTCAGATCTCCTATTCTTTCTGGTAGGATACAAACTTGAATTGTTGTCTGGACTCCTTTTGGAATGCCTTCGGGAGTGTTGGTGATTCCTGCTACCACTTCTTCCTCTTCTCTCCTGATCATGGGTCTCATGATTCTCTGATTTGGTGGAGCCACTCTCCTTACCCAATTTCTTTTCAATTCTTTCCAGGCTTTGCATCAGCTTCATATTGAAGTCTCCATATTACTCCTTGGATCTCATAATCATTTTGTTATCTGCCTGGTGAATTTGGATATCATTTTTCAAATTCTCAATGATTTTCATCATGTTCACTTCCTTATCTATTTCTTCTCCATGCCCATTGGAGTTTGTTCGTTCAATTCCCAAATGAACATCCATTCCTCTACCTTCATCCTCTGAACTCTAACAATTCTATGTCTCCTCCATTTATTTTCACTATGTGACAACTCGGCTCGGCTCTGTCAATTGTTTACTCTGTAAAAATGTGAACTCAACTGAATTTTTGTTAGGTTATAAGTATTTAATAATTTTCCAGAGTAACTTAAACAATCTTCTTCAACAGAAAGAATATTAGACTCCATTTTCGGTGGGTTTGCGTCGATCAAGAATCCCCACAATTTTATATCTAAGCCATGTTTTGTTCTGAAAAAATTCACCATTTGACACTAGCCCCTTTTCTTCATTACTTAACTCGTATGTGACCATGGATGAGGCCAAGTGATAAACCAACAGGCACTTACTCCATGCTTCTAAGTTTCAGGCTTTGAGTGTTTCCAAATCCTTCAATGCCACAAGCATCTGGAGTGACAACTCTCCAAAGTGTCAGATCTTCTGACACATGTTCATGACTATCAATGGTCATGATGACTCTGATGCTTCTGCCTTCGGAAGTTCTCAACCCACATGACCCCACTTTTCCCTGAAGTGTCTATCTTCCATAGGTTCTTAACTCACTAACATGTGGCACACAACCCATGTGCCTGCATCATCCTTGGTGACGTCCGTAGGCCATGTCACTTCAGACTTCAGGACTTTAGGAGATTTTACCCTTTCATTCCTCAATCTCCAACACTCTGAATTTATGATCTACTTTACCTTCCGGATCCATATGGTACACTTGTCAAAGATTAAGGTGGTCGAACGTGGCCCCATGTGTCAGACTTCTTTTGGTCCAACAAGGTCGTCAAAGTTCCATTTTGACTGACACGTGGTAGGATTAAGGAATTCCATGTCACCCTGGGTCATGTCATCATGCCACATCACTTTGGGACTTCGGGCTTTAGGAATTCATAAGGATTCAACTTATAAAACTGTGTTTCTTCTGAAGTGTCGAGATCCCGAATACATTGATCTGCCACTGCACCTTACCCCTTTCTCTTGGTTGGATCTATGACTCCGACCTGACTTCGACCAATCCAACAATTAAGCACTTTTCCATGGATCTATGATGTATATCCTCTTCGGAACTTTGGGCTTCAACCACTTTTTCTTATAACACATAAAATTTTCTGAAGTTGCAAAGTATGAAGGACTTGAGGGTTTTACTTTCCTACACCTTCTCTAGATTTGATGACTATGAAGGGTCATCCTTCTCCTGAACAGATCCTACTGTCCAAATTTCAAACCTCCCAGCCCAACAGAAAGGTTGTTGCATATTATTTCTCTGTTTCCATTCCATAAACCGTTATACCTCTTGAGCTTCATAACATAGGCAAGGAATTCTCTTGGCAACCAGGGATGCTCTGAACCTCGAATTGTTTCCATTTCAAAAATATTTTACTCTGAAATATTTATCTCTTTAACCACTAACATGGCCCATAGAGTACCGGACTGAGTGCCATAAGAAAAAACAAGCTATGATTTTTCCCCGTGACACCAAAAAATGCGAATTAGATACCTGAAAACAAAAAATCATACTGAATTACACTCAAGATCATCATAAAACATGATTTATGCATACCTGGTGTGGATCATAGCGATTTAACACAAAATATCTTCAAAAACTTCTTCAAAACATGAAAACGCATATACACATTCGGAAAAAGGATCTAATTAACGTCATAAAACCGGTCATATCACGGGCCCAACATTACCCCCACACCTAATATTTTGCATGTCCCACTGCAAACAAAAATAAATTACCCTTCATGACTAAACTTGCGAAGGAGGGGGTGGATTAGCTTTAGAAGATTCTCCCTCTTTCTTGGGGGATTTTGACTTAGGATTTTTGTGGTCTTTCAATTGCATCTAGAGACTATTATTGATGGTAATCATATCATCATCCAAACGCTATAGAGAATTCATCCTGGCTTGTAGGACAACATTATCATGGCGTAAATGACAACATAGTGTTTCATGTTATCTCAGTTTGAAATGGAGGGTTTAGAGTTTTGGGAAGTTGTTGATGACATGTGAGGAATCCTTGAGATGTATATTATACACTTTATCCTTTAAACAATGAAAATAAACAATTTTACCTCTGCAAAATTAGTTCCAAAAGTTACTTCCCAGAAGCGCAACAATTATGGCCTGGCGAACTTTTGAAAAATAGGTATCAAAGTGACACCTGTAACTACAACAAAAAAAATCCTATGTAAAAAATGAGAGAGGTTTTTGTTTTTGAATATGTCCTTGATAAAAACCTCTCTTGGTTTTCTAAACTTCACTTCCAGTTGTTAGGAAAACACGAAAAGAAAACATGGCTAAAATAGGAAAAACAGTGTTTTATTTTCTGAAACACTAGGCCTCTAAAATGATTGAATATATCCCAAACCATAATGTATATTCAAAACCTGAGAGAGGTTATTGTATTTGAATATATCCTTGATAAAAAACTCTCTTGGTTTTCAAAAATTCACTTTCCGTTGTTAGGAAAACACGCCAAGAAAACATGACCAAAACAGGGAAAACAAAGTGTTTTATTTTTTGAAAACATAGGCCTGTAAGATGATCAAATATATCCAAAACCATAAAGTATATTCAAAACCTGAGAGAGTTTATTTTGTTTTGATATGTTATGAACAAAAATTTCCTCCAGGTTTCAAAATTACTTTCCCATTTGTTCAGAATCTCATCTTGAAGTTGGTTACTCAAAACTTGCAGAAGCGCAAAGTGCTCTTAGCAAAAGTGCAGCGTGCTCTTTAAGGGATATTTTGGAGGTCGTCCCGGAGGATTTTTGGGCTGAAAGTGGTATTGTTGGAAATTGTATGATGTATTCTATACAATGGAACCATAAATCACTGCAAATTCCTTCTTCAAACCTCTGGAAAACTGACTTGAAATCGAGTTGTCCAAATGTGCAGAAACCCTCCTATAGTGACTGTATTTGGGAAATTTCTCTCAAATAATAAAACCTGTGCATAAAATGAAGGACGGTTTTTTTTCTTGGTCTATGATTGACAAAAACGTCTTTCACGTTTGTCAAATTCATCTTCCTTGATTCAGAAACCAATTTTGAAGTAAAACTTTGACCAAGACAATCATTTGAAAATTTATGACAAGGAATGATGACATGACCATGATGAAAATTTATGACCTTGGATGAGTGGAGGGAGTAGTAATGACACCTAGACACTTCAATGACCATTTAAAAAAAAATATATGTCAAATTTTATTTGAGAATTTTGTTTTGAAAATATAACAATTTGACCTAATAACCCTATTAATCACATGAAAGAGTAAATTTGATCACTGGTGACTGAAAAAAATTACAGATACTAACAAAAGGCTTGGTTTGTACTAGTAGGCATGGTGAAAAGGAGAATTTGTATTTCCTTTCATCAATGTGTAACAATTCAAACAATTTTTCCTCTTTTCATATTGGCTTTTGACTACTGAAACCGATTTCTGATATCCTGGGTGTCTAGCATAAGTTACATTATGCATTTCTTTCAAAATCACATGGACACTTTAGAAGAATTGGGTACATAAACTTGGTTTTTGTACAAGATAATTACATCAATTCCAAATTTATAATCTTCATCTTTCTACTGCATTTTACCTTGCTACAATTTAGTTACCAATTCCATGTACTACAAAATAACTTTTGTAGCTTCATAAATCCTACCTTTTATATCCTTATGATACCTGCAAATAGTTGTAGCATGTATTTCATGCACTCTCCTATTGATTGCATCAACCACTTTGTTATCCTTTCCTTTGATGTGCTTGATATCAAAGACATATTCACAAAGGAATTCCAACCATCTACTCTGCATAGCATTCAAGGTAGGTTGATCAAACAAATATTTCAGACCGCTATGGTCTATCCTCAGCTCAAACCTCTTTCCCATGAGGTAGTGTCTGCATTTCTTTAGAGTGTGTACAATGGATACCAACTCCAAATAGTGAGTGGTGAATATCCTTTCATGCTCTTTCAATTTTCAGGACTCGAAACATATCACAAATCCTTTCTGACTAAGGACTCCTCCTAGTCCTTCTTACATATCACAAATCCTTTCTGACTAAGGACTCCTCCTAGTCCTTCTTTGCGCACATTTGTGCAAACCAAAAAATCTTCATTTGGATCTGAAATATTTAGAATTGCAGCATTGGTTAACAACTACTTCAATTGTTGGAAGCTCATTTCACAGTATTTTTTCTATTGAAACCTTTTCCCCTTCCTTTGTAAGGAAGTGATAGGGTGAGCTATTCTTGAAAACCCTGCAATGAACCTTCTGTAGTAGCCATCTAGACCCATGAAGGATATGAATTCTATCACATTCTTAGGTGTTGTCCAACCTTTTATGGCCTTAATATTTTCATGGTCCACTATTATCCCTTCTTCAGATATGATATGGCCCAAATAGTTTTTTTGTTTTGACAAAAAGAGCACTTGGCCAATTTGGCATACAATTGATGCTCTATTAGAACTTGCATCACCATCCTCAAATGATGTTCATGTTCTTCTTCCAACTTGGAATATAAAAGCATGATATAGAGAAAGATAATGACAAACTTGTCCAAATATTTCCAGAAAACAGTTGGGGCATTTGATAACCCAAATGGAACCACTGTGAACTCATAATGACTATACCTTGTTCTGAAGGTGGTCTTGCTAATTTCTTCCTCTTTAATCCTTTCTCCTTTGATATCATGACCTAAGATCAATATTTTAAAATACTCTAGAACCTTCAATTGATCGAAGAGATGATCAATCCTTGGTAGAGGATACTTGTTCTTTATAGTCACTTTGTTCAACTGTCTGAAATCCACACACAATATTAATGTTCTGTATTTATTATTCACGAACAAGATTGGGGAACCCCAAGGTGACACACTTGGGCGTATATACCCCTTCTTGAGAAGCTCTTCAATCTGCATTTTCAGTTCCTTCATTTCTGGTGTACTCATTCTGTAAGGAGTATTTGATACTGGAGCTACTCTGGGCATTAAATTTATAGAGAATTCAATATCTCTCTTTGGAGGTAGTTCTGGTACCTCCTTGAAAACATATTCAAAATATTCCAGGAGTGCATGATCCTCCAGATTTGGCACCTTATCCTTATATGCTTCCTCCATATGGGATTGAAATATTTGACAACCCTTCCTGTAACACTTCTTTAGTTGCATTGTCGATATTTCTCTAACAACAACTTCCCTGGGAATTCCTTGGATTTCTCTCTGATTTCCTTCCTCATCCAAGCAAGTGAATTCCTTGTTATAGAAGTCTAATATGGTATGATGTTGGTCCAACCAATCCATACTAATTAGGAAATCATATGATCCCAAAGGAAAGATGTTCAAATCTACCCTGTTACTTATTCCATTCATTCCCACTGGACATGATTTAACCAACTCAAAAACTTTCCTCTTGGCTCCTGTACCAGCCAAAAATTTCCATGCTTGCTTCTTGGAAAACATAATATTTCCACAACTTTAGGATCTGTGTAACTATGAATATCTCATGAGTCTATTAAAATAGTAAAGGCATGGTTATTGATCATACCTTCAACTTCAATCATGTTTGATTGAAACTCATCTTGCTTGTTGTCCAAGGTTGCATAGATCCTTCGCACTCTTCTACCCATATCCTCTACTATTTCTGATTTTTGAACATTGTGAGCAATTCTCACCTTGTCCTTTCTGTGAGGACAATATTTATAACTATGATATCGTTTGCATCCCCAACATTCCATAGGTGTATTCCTTGTCCTTTTCCCACCTACTTCAGTCATCCTGGGCTCTCTCAAAACTGGTTATCCTTGAGGACTATTCCTAAAAAATGGTGGTTTGATTTCCTTCTACCTCTACTCTGTCTTGAACTTCTTCCTATCTTCCCATGCTTTTTGGAAAGTAGGCTTTTCTTTTTGCTAACAATATAAACAATTTTATCTCCTTATAGTTTCTTCCATAGCTTTTAGGTCATCATAATGGATCTTGTCACTGATGGAAGATGGCAGCCCTCTCAGATACCTTTGAATATTAACTATCTCATCCTTGATGAAGGGGACATATTTCAACAATTCAAAGAATCTTCTTTCATACTCATCAATGGACATACTTCCCAGCTTGATTTTGAAGAAATCTTTCATTTTCTTCTCATAATACCTCGTAGTTAAGTATTCTTTTCAAAATGTCTCATGAATTCCATCCATGAAACATTCTTCTCTCTAACATGGTGTACTTGCACAAGATAATCCCACCATATGGATGCCTTTCCTTTAAGTTGGTAAATGGAAATTCTTCCCTCTACATGTGAAGAATATTTCTGCAGTTGGAAATATTTCCTCATGCCTAGCAGACATGTCTCAACATCTTCATGTTTCTTGTGTTCTTCATCAAAAGTAGGAGGCTTGATTTTATTCATTTCACCCTTCAGTTCATCCAAATTTTATTTCCTATGCTTTCTGGAAGGAGATGGACTTGAACTGTTATTTTCTCTCTTATTAGAATGTTTCGAGGAGTTAAGGTGATGCGTGCTAATGCTCCTTGATCTTCCTTTCTTCTCAAGGGTCTCGTGACTCCCTGTTTTTCTTGAGCCACTCTCCTTATCCCACTTATTTTTTATTATTTCTAGGCTCTGCATTAGCTTTATATTAAACTCTCCCTGTTGCTCCCTGGATTTTATGAGCTTTTTGTTATCTACTCGGTGAGTTTGGACATCTTTCTACAACTTTTCAACGATTTTCATCATGTTTCCTTCTTTATCTATCTCTTCTCCATTCCCATTTGAGTTTGTTCCTTCAACTCCCAAATGGACATCCCTTCCTTCTGCTTCATTCTCCAAACTATAAGCATACTGTGTCTCCTCCATTCCTCTGCACTATGTGACAATTCGGTTCAGTTCCCTCAATTGTTAACTCTGCAAAATCTTTTAATAATTTTTCATAGGACTTAGACAATCTGATTCAACAGAAAGAATATCAAACTACATTTTCAGTGGGTCTACATCGATCAAGAATCCCCAAAATTCTATTTACAAGCCCCATTCTGTTCTGCAACAATTCCCCATTCGATGCCAACCCCTTCTTCCTGAGTCATTGGTTCTCCTACGACTATGGTTGGGACCGAGTAATAATGATTTGGGCACTTATCCAAAGTGTTGAAACTTTGGTCTCTAGAGCTTCAAGGGTTCCCCTTTTCCGTTCATAACCACATCACATAACAACAAACTGTAGAATGTGCAAATAATGGTGGATCTACGGTCCAAATTCCTTCGTGCACAACTTCTTACAGAGTGTCAAGTCTCAAGAATTCACAATCTGGCACCCCACATCCACTGGGGCCCACAATTTTTGTGCTTGAACTAATAAATGTGGAAAGATTCACATCAACTTTAGTGCTTTTCAAATTGTGGGGGAAGGGCTTGGCGATTTTGGAGTAACCTGTCAATTGTTCCACAATTGTCCCCATGCTAACATGTACCCCTTTTAGGAAATCATGGTTTGGATTGTAGGATCTCCTTGTAGAATTATCTTTTGCACAACTTCGATCTCCGCAATGCCCCCTAGCCATCGATCTTGATAGCTTGTGATCAAAGTTAATGTGGGCCCAATATACCTAACTTCTTCACCATGTTTAACTAACTTGTGTCACCCGCCTCATTGGACCACATGTCAGCTTGATGTGTCCTTCCATGTGGGGCTTCCTGTTTCTTTGTCCCCACTTCTGAAGTACATGATTTGTTGATGCATGTATTCTGCTGATCGATGACTATAAATTACTTCAACTCTTCAGGATTCAAGAGTTTCAACTTCTCCACACTCGCTTTCTCTGGGAGTGCTTTCACCTAAAGTCGACGATTTTTCGATATGTGTCTCTCACAACACTTCAGCTCTTTGGGATTCAGAAGTTTCAACCTCTCCACACACATTTTCTCCCAAAGTTATTTCACCTGATGTCCATGGTTTTCCACCACATATCCTCTCTCTCAGATTGACAACAGAAAGGGACTTTGTTATTCTATGGATTTCCAAAGAAACTCACGGCGAACCACATTGCAGCTTTTCCATATCTGACGGTTTGGGGTGACTTTGTTTCCTCCTTAAGAAATCCTAGTTGTTAACTCATTAAACCTTGAGAGTTTCTCCCCCCTTTGAATATTTCTTCCCGCTATCTCTCCTAAGCTTCATTTCTTGAACCCCTTTCTCCTTAGAGGGTTTCTTCGACACTTAGTCTACTTTCAGAGCTGTGCACTCCTTACAACTGATTTCTGCATCCCTTCATGACAAAACTCAAGCTATTTCTCTCGATCTTTTTGAGTAAAAGACTCTGTCGACACACTCCTTGCACCCATGGACACTCTGAACTTTGAATTTTGTACCTTTCGACAAAAATTCACTGTAAAATATTTGTCTCATTAACAACTAACATGGTCCATCAAGGCTCAGTGTCAAAACCATGGCTTTGATACCAATTTATAATGACCCAAGCCATCAAACCCTATTGGGTAATTCTACCGAAACAACCTTAACTTTGCCTTTACCAGTTTCTGTAACATTCCCAACCATAAACAAGAGGCCAAGCCATTCCACGGAGTAACTTTATGGAAATAGTCACTTATAAAACTTAACTGGAAGATACAGATAACATGTGGTATTCACACATATAAATATATATCTATCTAATGGAATTAAACAAAATACACATATTCATGCATAAGCAAAATTAATGCATACATGCAACATAAATATATATAGGCATTACTCATTGATTATAATGCAAATACAAGTACACAACATACAACGAACATAGAATTTGTACTTATATTTTAATAGATGACCACTAACTGTGTGCAGACCTTCCATGAACCTCCCAACCTTAGACCACGCTACTCATTATAAAAGAATTGCAAGAATTACACCAGACCATAATAAATTTAGCATAAATTGTACTAGGTTAATTTTATAGGAGTTTTCATTAAAGAATTGCAGTGGAACATAATAAATTTTGGACAACATATTTTGAATGTAAAGAGTAGTGCAACAGACTTCTCCTCTACTTTCAATGACATTAACTTTTCAGACTGCATGCTGCAAATACATGTCCTCCCAGATGGGTTGAACGACAACATGTTAGACTTGAACATTCCATCAGATCTTTCCCATGCAGACCCTAAAAGTCCAGGTAGCCATGTTGGCTCTTGTACGACCATTGATTGCTCGAATATTTTAGTTAGAGTCGAAAGTGTACATGTTAACTCAACAATATTGGTAAAAAGGAGTGCATTTTTATACAAAGTAAGAAGAGAGCATTTAACATACAATGCTTGTCATGTTTATATCTACCCTTTTACTCATGTTTACATTTACCATTTAATTTTTTTTGGTAATCTCTTTGTATGGTGCATGAAGCTTTTCTCAAATGGCGTGAGGGAATCGAAGGAACAAAATATCACTCTTCGGATAAGTTGTTCAGCTAAACATGTATCATACTTAATTTAAGCATTGGATAATGTTTTTCTTTTAGTCTTAGCTTTATCCTTGAGTTCTATATATGAAAAATGAAGATATTTTGGGGTGTGGTATTTCATTGCAGAGGAAATGGCATTCAAGGATTTATTGCAGTATATGTACAGTAGAACACTTCTTGAACATTTACCAAATGAGCTTTTAGATATGCTAATGGTTGCTGACAAGTTCGAGGTAACATCATGTGTTGACTCATGCAACGATGCTTTTCAGTATTCACCAATGTCAATGGAGACTGCATTGCTTTGTATAGATCTCCCCCATGATAAATTGTGAAGAAAGAAATGAAAAGAGAAAAGTATAGAACAAAAAGCAGTTTATTAGAATATATGAACAAGATTACAATGAGAAGAGTTAGTGAAGAAGATACTATGAAAAAGGAAATAGCTGAGCTAAATAGGCTCAAGCAAATCAGGAATAGAAAGTACAGTTGGTAGTGTACAGTCAGCCTGTTGAGGTTATATTATATTTAACACTCCCTCTTAAAATGATAAAGTAAAGTGAAGAAATCAAGATGGATTATTTAAATGATAAATAAAAGTGACAAAATCAAGAAGGAATATTTAAATGATAAAGTATTAGAAAACTTTCTATTCATGGAAAGTGGTTAACCCTAAAATAAGGAAAATAGTTTAAGTGACCTAGAAATGGGTTAAGTAACCTAAAAATGGGTTAAGTGACCTAGAAGATGAAAGTACAAATAAGAAGCTAGGATCTCTTGTGAAATGTACATTTGGTAAGAATCCTTTTTGTGGATCAATGGAGAGCTTCTTGGTAATATCTTTTGGAGTATTGATGGAGAGCTTCTTGTGAGAGAATCTTATTGGTGTGGATCTCTTGAGCATGGTTGAAGATATATTCTAAGGAAGAGAGTGAGAGGAGGATCTCATGGACGCATCAAAGTTTTGGCAATGTCGGAGATCTTGATGGAGAAAGTCTCGAAGTCATAGAAAACCCTATTTTTCGATGCCCACGTGAGTTGTCTGTGTATAGGGTGTGTGTACATGTGGGATGGTTGTGTATAGGGTGAGTGTACACGCGGGATGACTGTGTACAGGGAGCATGGACTGAATAAAATCATGGAGATTTTTGTTTGAGTTGGTTCCAAGCTCTTGGATGATGAGGCAGGTTCCAGATCTACATTCTATGGCCTCAGATCTATCACTATGTCACTGGTATGATTACATTATTGTCTTGATAGATGTTATTGTTTGATATGTTGTGAATGCTTAGGGAATTATTGGTATGACTTCTATGATGTCGCTCAATTTGGTTGATTTGATAGATGGAGTGAGAAACACTCTTGTGATTCTGTAGTGACATGATTGCTATGGTACACTAGTTGTTTATACATGATTGAGATATCATTCATATTGATTTGATGTGGAGCATGAGAAAGCTATTGGAGAGCTTGGATGTGTTTTTATTGGTTGTGGGTCAGTTTGGACAGTGGAAGACAGAAGGGTTCTAAGCATATGAATAAAAGAAAAACCCTAGCAGACGCTTGTTGCATTATACATTGGCCTCATTCACACACGGGCTGTAGTGAGCCAGAGCGCGTGCACATGCAGGCTGCACTACTGACAGGTCGCGTACCTATTGACAGATTGATATATGTTGAGGATTGTTGCCTTATCTCAGTTGGTGCTGAGAATGCAAGCTGAGTCTTACATATAGAGTTGGTTCTCTTGTAGAGTTGTACTCTATTCAGTTGTTGTTGATGAACCCAAGGATTGTAGTCTGTAATAAAAAGAAAATTGTACATACATCTTGTGTTCTTTGTGTCCATTGCGATGATGACTTGTTGATGATATATTGTTGATATGTGCCTACATCTAACTGGTTATAAATGACAGCAATGGGTAATGAATAAATGTTGAATGCTAATTGATGAGTTTT
>CBVK0100862051.1:0-15494 GCA_900067695.1 Picea abies | reverse complement strand
GGATTGTATATGTAGTTTAAGGAAATATATCACTAAAATATAGTTTGGAAATTTCTTTCATTCCTATGGAAATCAAAAGATTTCAGAATTTACAAAATTTGTCAAAATTATTTAATGAAATGTATTGGTAGTTTAGAGAAATATACATTAAAAGAATTATATATTATATTAGCAATAAAAATATTTTATTTAATGAAATAGTTGTTTAGAATATATAAATTTACGATTAGAAAAATATATAAAATAATAATAAGAATAAGTTATTATGTAGAAATAGAAAAATTTAAAACTAATATCAAGTATCATGGTTATTTGATAGGTTTTTTTAGCTAGTCTTATAATTTTTCATTAATCATGATTGATGAAAGATTTAATAATTTGAAGATAATGAGAACAATGTAAATGCTTAATTTTAATCTCTAAAAATTAATAAATTAAAACTAATAAATTGAATGTGATTTAAATGATGAATTCATATTATAATCATGCATACTATAAGAGTTACATAATTTTAAGAGAATGATAAAAATGAAAATACATACATTTAATCTCTAAAAAAAATAAAAAAAAATGAATTGCATGTTTAATTTAAATGATAGATTAAAAAAATATTTATATTTTTATAAAAAAAATATTGTTCAATACAACATAATCATGGTCAATCAACTACATCATGGTGAACAACAATCAACCATAGTAACTCGAGTATGTCAAAATAGTAACCATGGTCAACCAAGTACATCATGGTCAATACCAAGTTTTAAAGAAAAGCCAAGTATTTGGATATAAAAAAACTACCAAGTTTTAAACAGAATATGGAGCTAACCAGGCATTACTTATTTACATAACAAGTCATCAAAAGTCAATGCGTCATAATTTCATATATGGAAACCATGGTTAAAAATATAGTCATAATCACATGGAAAACATGGTTAACAATATAGTTTATAGTCTATCTATAAACTATATTTGGCACAACCAAAATAAACAATTTACATGGTAATATTGCATACCCATAATAATTTTCAACCCTTAAATGATGAGATTGTGCTAGTAATTACAATACTCTGGGGTTTTCCGCCAAAGCTTCCATACATTTTGACCGACTGCAAAATAAAATGTGTTGAAGAGCGTACTACCAATAAAATCTATATCTAAATTCGCTTGAAAAATTCTATGACCACCTTGAAGATATCAAAAACCGATAGTTGAAAATTGGCATTCCTTCCAGAATTTGAATCTCAAGAATGGTTGCATGTATAAGACAGATCAAGCCGAGATTCCCATGAACCCACTGAAGAAGAATAATGAACATGAATGGGAAGATGGGTGTTCTGGGAGGAAGAAGTGTTGGTAGATTAGCGACCCAAAAGAGATGAAGGTGCAAGCAAATCAACATGTTGAGATGAAGAAGGAAAAATAGTACTAGAGACTTGAACATGATTAAATATGCTACTTCTCACCCTCCCTCTTACGTGAGGATAATAGAGAGGAATGGAATAGGATTGCTCCAATTGGTCATCTAAACTCATGAAAAAAATTCAAGATCTCTCTAAGTAGCTAGAGCTTACAATATTCATTGGAACCTTTTGGACTCAAGCTCTTCTTAATACCCAGAGATGTATGCTTTCTAAGCTCCAGAGGATGCCATTGTATCTCACCACGTTCATGGGAGTAAATGTACTTCTTGTAAGGAGTCCCTTCTGTATTTGTTCCATTGCATGGAATAGGGGATTTGATTCCGTTGATTAGTTGGAAGGCATGGGATCTCAATGTTAGGCTTGGAGGAGCATCCTACTCACTAGGATTGGTTGTCGTTCATGTTAGCATAGATCCATGGCCATTACCCAGTGCAAGTGTTTAGTGCTAAGTTAAGGCATGTAGAGAACCCAACATAAGTGAGTGTACTGCATTTTTTCTCCAGAGAACATCGGAGAGGTGACCTTCACATGGCGTCGTTGGGTGGAGACGATCACGTTGAAGGACTGAGGGAAAGTGAGTAAGCTTAGGATGAATATGTCAGATCTGATAGCATTGTTGGAGAAGGAATTTATTCCAGAAAGAGTTGTCATAGGCCGAACATCTGAAGAGTTTGGAGATAATTGACAATTTGCTAATGTCACGTGGAGCAGTGAAGGAGAGAATGGTTGATATACAATTCTTTGGAAACTCGACTAGATTAATCTCATGCTTGTCATAGTCATTTACTGAAATTCTCCAAGGTGGCCTCAAGCTCTGCTAACCACCATTATGAATAAAATGTCGATGGCTCCTACTTAAATTCAAATGAATGGAATGGTGCTGAAATTTTAAAAAATGAGCAGGCTCATTTTCAAATTCAAATTCAAATGGGCATGATGTGCTCAAAGTCAAATTGGGCATGACGTCTACCTATACATCAAGGCCCTTCAAATCTTTGGTTGGTTGTTGTCCCCTCAACCTTGGTCGACAATCAATGTATGGCTATCATTGGGCTGCAACAGGCTATGGACTTCCGCATACGTTATTCTTCTATGATGCAACAATGGGCATAATTGACTGGGTTGATGTAAGTAAGTTGCTTCAGCTAGTCATCCATACCATGGGTTTATGCATCATCGATTAGGTATTCATCCACTACAGATTCTTTAACACTACAAAGTCTTAAAGACTCTAAAGTAGGATGGATATTGATCACCATAGAGATTACTTGGTATTTTTAAGAATGTTATTTTGATACTCGAAAAGCATCAGAAGGAGTGTTGCAATATAGTTGTAGTTTTAATGAATTAGAATGTTAGGAAGATGAGTATTCTGACAAATATTTTGAAATTGAGTTTAGGTTGGGTATATGCAAGGAAATCTAAGAGAAAGTGATTTTAATCTTCAACCCTTTGAGCGTCACAAAGCCGACAAATTATTTCATGCCATGGTGCTTTGGGAACTCTCCAACCACCAGTTTCAATATGGAACCCATGAGGATTAGTTCTTATTTTATCAATATTGATTCTCTTCCTTATGTTAGTCAAGAAAAAAAGATACTTTTGATCTTCAATATTAGGGTTAACCACCCCCTTGTCATATCTTAATTTAATTTTATCCTCTAATTCTTTATATCACCAAAGAATCTCCTTAAATTTAGTTTTAATGATATTTTTAATATCATCAATATTCTATAGAATAACATCGTTCTCTATTCTCCAATGATTTAAACAAGACTTGGCATCATTGTGCCATCCTCTGTTAAGCCGCTAGTGATTTTGGGTGGATTCTAAATAAATTTTTGGGAACCATGTGTCATCCATTTTGTTTATATTGTTATTGTATATTAAGTACCTAATCATAGTTGTTCTCTCAATGGGGGAAATACTTCCTTCAATAATGATGATAGGTTAGGGTGTACTACCTTTGATTTTGAGATTATAAGTAACAAAATTCTTTTGGATCTGTTCTATCTTTCTCCAAGATTCTTGAGATATATTACATCCCAAAAATTCACTTCCATACAAGATAATAGGAGTGACAAGAGTCTCAAAGAGAATAATTTTCTTATCCCATAGCCAAAGTTCCATTAATTTATAATTATTTTCGAGACCATAATAAGCCCATAATAAGATTTCTACCCTCCATTTATCCTTTTCTCAATTCTATATTTCCAATTTAGCTTGTGATGGATATTGATTCCAAGATACCTATACGAAGGCACTTCCTTCAAGGTATTGTTGATATACATGAAACTATCATAGGTGATCTTTTGGGAATTAATTATCATAACCTTCATTTTTCAGTGTTCACCATCATCTTTGTACTAGAGAAGAAGTCCTTAAGGATTCTAAGCTTGTTTATGAGCTCATAGGGATTTATTTTCATAAGAAAAAATTATACTCCATATATGTGTCATCCATATATGCGCATATACGGAAGCCACCTTCCATAAATTCATCTCCTGTATATGCGTGCTTCCATATATGTGCTTATACAGAAGTTATTGTCCGTAAATGAACATTTATGTAAGTCATCCTTCATATATGCACGCTTCTGTATATGTGCATATATGCTGACCACTTCCATAAATGTGCATTTATGGAAGCATGCATATACGAAAGACACCATTATTGAAGAGGCCATCTTCCATATATGATTTGTTCATATATGTGCATTTATGGAATCTTTTGTCTTTATATGCACATATACAGAAGCCACCTTCTGTAAATGCATCTTTCATTTATGCATGCTTCCATATATGTGCATATACAAAAGTTTTCGTTTCTAAATGCACATTTATTGAAATAGGCCTTTGTATATTCATGTTTTTGTATATGCCCATATACGCTAACCACTTCCATGTATGCGCATTTCTGGAAGCACACATATATGAAAGACATCATTATGGAAGTGGTCGACTTCCTTGTATGCATCGTCCATATATGAACATTTATGGAATCTGTCGTTTGTATATGTGTCGTCCGTATATGCGCATATACGGAAGCCACCTTCCGTAAATGCATCTTCCATATAAGTGTGCTACCATATATGCAGATATACAAAAGTTTTCATTCATAAATGCACATTTATGGAAGTCAGCCTTCATATATGCATGCTTCCATATATGTGCATATATGCTGACCAATTCCATAAATGCACATTTATGTAAGAAAACATGTATGAAAGACACCATTATGGAAGTGGTCATCTTTCATATATGCATCATCTATATATGCGCATTTATGGAATCTGTCATCCGTATATTCATCATTCGTATATGTGCATATACAGAAGCCACCTTCCATAAATGTGTCTTCTGTATATGTCTGCTTCCATATATGAGCATATATAGAAATTGTCATCCGTAAAAGCACATTTATGGAAGTCGACATCCGTATATGCACGCTTTTGTATATTCCCATATACGTTGACCACTTCCATAAATTCTCATTTATGGAAGCACGCATATACAAAAGACACCATTATGGAAGTGGTCATCTTGTGTATATGCGTCATCCATATATGCACATTTATGGAATATTTTTCTTGTATATGTGCATCTACGGAAGAGCTCATATACGGAAGCCACCTTCTGTAAATGAGTCTTCCATATATGCGTGCTTCCATATATGTGTATATATAGAATTTGTCATCCGTATATGCACATTTATGGAAGTCGACCTCTGTATATGCATGCTTCCATATATAGACATATACACTCACCACTTCCATATATGTGAATTTATGGAAGCATGCATATATGGAAGACACTATTATGGAAGTGGTTGGATTTCGTATATGCATCCTCTGTATATCCACATATATGGAAGTGTGCATATATGTAAGCCACCTTCTATAAATGCATCTTTCGTATATGTGTGTTTCCATAAATGCACATATACAAAAGTTTTCCTACGTAAATTCACGTTTATGGAAGTCGACCTCTATATATGCACGGTTCTATATATGCACATATACGTTGATCACTTCCATAAATGCGCATTTATGGAAGAATGCATATATGAAATATATCATTATGGAAGTGACCAACTTTCGTATATGCGTTTTCCATATATGCACATTTAGGGAATCAGTCGTCCGTATATGCGTCATTCGTATATGTGCATATAATAAATCATTCATATACAGAAGCCACCTTCCGTAAATGTGTCTTATGTATATATGTGCTTCCATATATGTGCATATCCATAATTTGTCACCCATAAATGCACATTTATGAAACTCAACCTCCATATATGCATGCTTCCATATATACGCATATACACTGACCAATTCCATAAATGCGCATTAATGGAAGCATGCATATATGAAAGACACCATTATGGAAGTGGCCAACTTCTATATATGTGTTGTTTGTATATGTGCATTTATGGAGTCCGATGTCTGTATATGCATCGTTCGTATGTGTGCATATACGAAAGTGTGCATATATGGAAGTCACCTTCTGTAAATGTGTCTTTCTTATATGCATGCTTCCATATATATGCATATATGCAGAAGGTGCCATCTATAAATGCACATTTATGGAAGTTGGTCTCTATATATGCATGCTTCTGTATATGTGCATATATGCACACCACTTCCATATATGCATATTTATGGAAGCACGCATATATGAAATACACCATTATAGAAGTGGTCGGCTTCCGTATATGCGTCGTCTGTACATGGGCATTTATGGAATCCATCATCCATATATGTGCATATATAGAATCGCACATATACGGAAGCCACCTTCTGTAAATGCATCTTATGTCATCTGTATATGCATGCTTCCATATATGTGCATATATAGAAGTTGTTGTCCATAAATGCACATTTATGGAAGTCAGCCTCCATATATGGATTCTTTTGTATATGCACATATACGATGACCACTTCCATAAATGTGCATTTATGGAAGAACGCATATACAAAAGACACCATTATGGAAGTGTCCAACTTTCGTATATGCATTTTTCGTATATGCACATTTATGGAATCTATCGTCTGTATATGTGGCATTTGTATATGTGCATATATGGAAGTGGGCATATATGGAAGCCACCTTTCATAAATGCATCTTATGTATATGTGTGCTTCCATATGTGTGCATATACAGAAGTTGTTGTACGTAAATGCACATTTATGGAAGTCATCTTTTGTATATGCACGATTTTGTATATGCGCATATACGCTGACCACTTCCATATATGTGCATTTATGTAAGTGGCCTTTTCTTTCTTTGAATAAAACATAAGCCTCATCCCTTTGCTTGCTTGTTTGATTATATTTTTATTATTTATAAATATTTATTATATCTTTTTAAATATAAAATCTATTAGCCCTCACTACATTTTTATCATAATTTTAGAGGTTGGAATTTAATGTTGTCATGGTTTTAAGAATTCACAGTATTCATCCTTGTGATATGCTTAAGGTTTGGTCTTATGAAGATCATGACATTGGAGGTGATGATCATGTTGCAGGGTTGAGTTGTTCTTGGAGAAGTTGAAATGGTAGTCTAGGGTTTGTGTTTCACCCTAAGGGGGAAAAGAAGCTAAGGTTTGTGATAAACCTTAGAGATTAAAAAGGCTTATATGTGTCACTGTACCACTTCTCTAAACTAATGTGGTTTTTTGTAAAATAAATATTTATGTAACAAAAACAATTCCATAGAACACAAATGTTAGGTATATCCATCTTAATAATAAACATTTAAAAAAACATATGAAATGGGTAGAGTTAAAGATTTTTTTTATTAACCATGTTATAGATCTAAAAAAAACAACTAAGAAAGATATTGTTCTGAATCATACAATAGTACACTTATATATTATCCATTACCCTTCACCACCATAATGTATGTTGATGAGAATTTAAAATGATGTAGATTAACAATGATATTATCCATTGGCAATTTAATAACATGGTATGCATTTCAAATAATCCAAATAAAAATTAGGTTACAAAGAAAAATTCTATTTTTTGTTGAACAAGATAATAATGATACAAAACAATGAAGGAAAACAATTATATTATGCATTGGAAATGTAATAGCATGGTACCCATTACAAATCCAAATAAAATTAGGTGTTACATAGGAAACTTATAGTTTGTGGTTAATTCATAAGAACAAAATAACAATTAAAGGAGCATTGATGTAATTATAGATTAAGTGTAGTTAAGTGATTGTCAAAGTTGTCCATTGGGTTTAACTTGAGTGGTTGGGAGGAAGGATTGATATTCATTACCAATCACCAACATAATATATGTTGATGAAAATTAAAAATGATATCATCCATTGACAATTTAAGAACATGGTATACATTGCAAATAATCCAAATAAAAATTAGGTCACAAATAAAAATTCTAATTTATGTTGAACAGGATAACAGTGATATAAAAAAATCCACATTATCCATCATATTATCCATTGGAAATGTAAGAACATGGTGCCTATTGAAAATCCAAATAAAAATTAAGTGTTACAAACTTATAATTTGTGGTTATTTCAAAAGAACAAGATAATAATGATAGGAGAATTGGTGTAAGTAATTATAGATTACTTATAGTTAAGTGATTGTCAAAGTTTTCAATTAAGTTTAACTTGAATGGTTGGAAAGAAGGATTGTTATCCTCTTCACGTAAATAATTATTGCAACATTTTTTTAGATTAGATGAAAACAAACTAAGATAATCTAAAATAATAATTAAAGGAGATAGACATAAAATCATATAGATAAAGATTGCTCCCATTTACTAACTAAGCTTAAATTGCATTAACTGCATGTTATATTTGATTTAACAAATTAGCAATTGGATCTATCTAGAAAAAAAAAAGATGAACAATATGTGCAAAATAGAGATGAAGTTTATTTCTTCATTAGAACCTGACATGCATTTATTCGATGAGCCAATGTTTTCTAGGTTATCTCAACCTTAATTGACATCCAATGATATTTACTAAAATCCCTTATGCATGAGCATATAGATTACATTTATCTGGCTAATTTTCTATTAAAATATTGCTTCAAATGTAGTTTCAACATGAGGAACCAGTACAAGAAGTATTAAAAATAAATAAAAAATTATCCTGATTGTAACGAAAATATGAACTTCAATCAATTTTTTTAAATAAACCACCCCAATTTCAATAATTACAATTGTAACGAAAATATGAACTTGAATAACTGTTTTAAAATAAACCACCCCAATTTCTATAATTACAATTGGCATATAAAAACAAACTTGAAATTACTACAAACACAGTTTATACAAAAACAATTTATAATTAAAATTGGCACATAAAAATAAAATTGAAATTATTACAACCACATATTAAAATAAAATAAGCCATTGTGATTTCTATAACTAGATTGGCACAATCAAATTAAAAATTAAAATACAAATACCTCAAACACATATTTAGAATAAACCACCACAGTTTCTAATCTATAAACTATATTGGGCACAACCAAAATAAACAATTTACATGGTAATATCGCATACCCATAATAATTTTCAACAATTAAATGATGAGGTTGTGCTAGTAATTACAATACTCTGGGGTTTTCTACCAAATCTTCCATACATTATGAACGACTACAAAAGAAAGTGTGTTGAAGAGCGTACTACCAATAAAATCTATATATGAAGTCTCTTGAAAAAGTCTATTACCACCTTGAAGATATCAAAAACCGATAGTTGAAAATTATCGTTCCTTGTAGAATTTGAATCTCGAGAATGGATTCCTGTATAAGAAGGAGCAGGTCGAGAATCCCATGAACCCACGGAAGAGGAAGAATGAATAGAAATGGAAATATGGGTCTTTTGGGAGAAACAAGTCTTGGTAGATTGGAAACCCAAAAGAGATAAAGGTGGAAGCACATCAACACGTTGAACATGATTAAATATGCTACTTCTCACCCTCCCTCTTACGTGAGGATAATAGAGAGAACTGGAATAGGCTTGCTCCAATTGGTCATCTAAACTCATGAAAAACATTCGAGATCTCTCTAAGTAGCTAGAGATTGCAATATTCAATGTAACCTTCTAGACATGAACTCTTCTGAATACCGAGAGATGTCTATTTTCGAGCCTCCAGAGGATGCCGTTTTATCTCACCACATTCATGGGGGTAAACACACTAGTTGTAAGCAACCCCTTCTATATTTGTTCCATTGCATGGAACAAGGGCTTTGATTTCGTTGATCAGTTGGAAGGCATAGGCTCTCAGTGTTAGGCTTGGAGGAGCATCCTTCTCACTCGGATCGGTTTTCATTCTTGTCATCATAGATCCATGGCCATGTTACCTTGTACAGGTGATTAGTGCTAAGTTAATGAATGTAGAGCACCTAACATAAGTGAGTGTACTTCATTATTTCTCTAGAGAACGTCGAAGATGCGCCTTCACATGGCGTTATTGGCTGGAGACAGTCACGTTGAAGGCCTGAGGACAAGTGAGTAAGCTGAGATAGAATATGTCAGATCTGATAGAATTGTTGGAGAAGGAATTTTTTCCAGAGAGAGTCGTCATAGGATGAAGATTTGAAGAGTTTGGAGGCGGATGGCAATTTTCAAATGTCACATGGAGTAGTGAAGGAGAGAATGGTCGATATACAGTTCTCTAGAAACTCATCTAGATTAATCTCATGCTTATCATAGTCATTCACTGAAATTATCCGAGGTGGACTCAGGATCTGCTAACCACCATTATGAATAAAATTCTGATGGATCATGCTCAAATTCAAATGAATGGAATTGTGCTGAAATTTAAAAAAATAAGCGGGCTCATTTTCAAATTCAAATTCAAATGGGCATGATGTGATCAAATTCAAAATGGGAATGACGTCTTCCTGTACACCAAGTCCCTTCAAATATCCGGTTGGTTGTCATCCCCTCAACCTTGGTCGATAATCAATGTATGGCGATCATTGCACTGCAACAGGATATGGACATTCGCATACGCTATGCTTCTATGATTCAACAATGGGCATAAGCGACTGGGTTTATGTAAGTAAGTTGCGTCAGCTAGTCATCCATATGATGGGTTTTTGCAACATTGACCAGGCATCCATCCACTGCAAATTCTTTAAGACTCTGAAGTAAGATGGATATTGATCACCTTGATTCAAAAGCAATATATTCTTTTAAGATATCCAAAATTTGTTCAAATGAAATATCTTTGTACATTTTTTTTCTTCGTATAAGTAAATTTATCACAACGTTTAATGACTGAAATTTCACTCTATTTTTAGTGATTGACTTGAAGACTATTAACAATTTCAAGATTATTTATTGTTATTATAACTTTTGATTTATTAAATTAATACAATTTATAAATACAATATTGAAGGGATTGTAAATGTATTTTAAAGAGATACATTATCACTAAAATATAATTTGGTAAATTATTTCATTTCTTTGGAAATGAAAAGATGTCAAAATTTACAAAATTTGTCAAAATTATTTAATGGAATGTATTGGTAGTTTAGAGAAATGTACATTAAAAAAAATGATATTAACAACAAAAGCATTCTATTTAATGGAATAGTTTTGTAGAATATATAAATTTACCATTATAGAAAAACATAAAATAATATTACTAGGTTAATATGTAGAAATAGAAAAATTTAAAACTAATTCAAAGTATCATGGCTATTTGATAGCTTTTTAGCTAGCCTTATAATATTTCATTAATCATGATTGATGTAAAATTTAATAATTTGAAGACAATGAGAATAATGTAAATGCTTAATTTTAATCTCTAAAAATTAATAAATTAAAACTAACTAATTGCATATGATTTAAATGATGAATTTATATTATAATCATGCATGCTATAATAATTACATAATTATAAGAGAATGAAAACAATGTAAATGCATACATTTAATCTCTAAGAAAAATTTAAAAATTAATTGCATGTTTAATTTAAATGATAGATTAAAAAAATATTTATATTATTATAAAAAAATTATTATCCAATACAACATAACCATGGTCAATCAAGTACATCATGGTAAACAACAATCAACCATAGTAACCCGAGTATGTAAACATAGTAACCATGGTCAACCAAGTACATCATGGTCAATCATATTCAAACTACCAAGTTTTAAACAATACAACATAACCATGGTCAATCAAGTACATCATGGTAAACAACAATCAACCATAGTAACCCGAGTATGTAAACATAGTAACCATGGTCAACCAAGTACATCATGGTCAATCATATTCAAACTACCAAGTTTTAAAGAAAATCCAAGTATTTGGATATGAAAAAACTAACAAGTTTTAAAGATAATATGGAGCTAACTAGGCATTACTTATTTACATAACAATTTATCAAAAGTCAATGCATCATAATTTCACATATGGAGACCATGCTTAAAAATATATTAATAATCACACATGGCAAACATGGTTAACAATATGACAACTTGTGACATTACTTAACCCTTAATGAATACCACAATGTGACATCACCATTTGCAAACAGTGCAATTTGGCATAAGGCAATGAAGATGTATCACAATGCGATATTACCATAGTAAACCATGGTTAAACACAATCAGCATGGTCAACCATAGTCAACCATTAATCATCATAATCAACATTTATTTCCATAGTCAACCATTACTCACCATAAACAACATGGTCAACCATAGTTAACTCATTGTGATTCTTATGAATGGTTGACCATGGATGGCCTTTAATTTGACCTCCATATAGGATAGAATTCATAAAAATCATGGATGGCCTTTAATTTGACCTCCATATAGGATAGAATTCATAAAAATCACATTCAAGAATAACCCTAAAGGAATGTCACAAGTTAACATAACCCTAATGAACATCGCAATGTGACATAACATTTTCAAGGCTAACGTATGTAAAATAGTTACATTCCTAAATGGTTGTGTAGCATTGCGATGTACATATTCAACATATTATGTTGAATTGCATCATTCCTAAATAGTTTCATCAGATTGTGATGTTCATTTAAGGTTATTTCACCTTGCGACATTCCATTGAGGAATGTAGCAATTCAACATTATATGAGATCCTCCAATGAGCCCATCTCATTTCCAACCTGACAATCTAAACTTTCTTCACTACTCACTGCAACAGAGTCTCGGCTCTCCTCTCTTCTCTCCAATCTAAATCTCTGACTGCAACAGAGTCTCATCTCTCCTCTCTTCTCTCCAATCTATCTTCTAGTATATCTGCCCCTCTCCTATTGAATCTATATACAAATATCTTTTCTACCAAAAGGGGCTCCTTGAGCTCTTCCCTCCAGGCTACCTACTCTCACTAATTTACAATGAATTACATTTAATGGTTTTCTAGTCCGAATCAGATCTAGATATTCAACCTGTCAACCATTAAAGGCAAATCTATCTATTATCTTGACAAAGGCATCTATTTGGATCTTCCATCCTTACAAACATTTAATTACATTCTAAAATTTAAAATGAGAGGGTTGGCGCCTCTTCCTTCCTTGAATGCACGCTTGATGTGTTGTCTAGCTGGTGCGATGTTGGGTTGGAGTGATGCTCCTACATCATACTCCACTACTACGAAAAATTCATGATATCCTCGTCATGAGCTTCCTAGCTCTATTGAAATCCACCTGGATCCCAAACTGTCCTTCGGAGCTCTCCATATGCTCCACTGCTTTGTTGTTGCTACTTCTTCCCTGCTGCTATGGCAGGCTTCCTTCTACTCATCTTTTCCTCACTGGTAGTTTCTACTGCTGACCTCAACATCATCCTTCTTATCTCTTATATATCCATTTCTAGCTTCTCTAGTGGTTGGCTCTCTTTATGCTACTTTTCCTACTGCAGCTCCTCTTTATAAATGGGTGGATCATCTTGGTCCCCCTTGTTGTTTTCTCCATCTCCTGTGGATTTATCTTTCCACCCTGCTGCAAACTCCATTTTTGCAGTCTCATTACTGAGTTGTTGCTCAACTTCTTCCTCTGACAAACTAGCTTCTGCCAGTTCTTCTGCTGGTTCATCTCCAGCTTCTCCTCAGACTGGAATTGTGATTCATCTTCTGTTGTAGGCTTCAATGCTGCAGTCATCTCATGTTCATCTTCTTGGATGAAACTTCTGAGCAATTATATTGAATGCTCTTCTCCCACAATATGCATGATTGTGTACTCATGGAAGTCATCTACTGGCTCTGGATTGTTCAACCAATCCTCCAACATATCTAACTCCTTCTCCCATGGAGCAAACATTTTAACTACATGCTCTTCTTCTACTGGGGAAGATATCAGTATATGTTCCATTTCTTCTGTGACAGCCACGGTCGATTTTCGTTCTTATGTTGTTGCATCTGCAACACATACTCTGGCCTCAACTGAGATGCTTTCTAGGAATATCTGAATTCCCCCAATGATCAAAATGTTCTTATGATCCTCCTCCATCGGCTCTCCTTGCTGATATGAACTTTCGTCTGAGTTCATCTTCTCTCCCTTGCCCACCTGGAAATCTGGGATTTCTGCCCTGCCCTCTTGGTAGTCTATGAGATCCTCCAATGAGCCCATCTCATTTCCAACCTGACAATCTAAACTTTCTTCACAACTCACCTGGCAGTCTTTGAGATCAACCACTGACCTATTCTCATTGCCCTCTAGGCAACCTGAAAGTCCCTCACTACTCACCGGGAAGTTTTTGAGACCCTTCTCTGATCTCTTCTCCTCACCATCACTAAGACTCTTCCCAGTTTCTGACTCATAGATGTGAACCATCTCGTCTTCACCTCTAAGGATTTCAACATACTTTAGCCACACTCTCAACATCTTTTTATATCCTTTGGCCAACAATTTCTTAATCGGCCATTTTACCTTCTTCTTCATGGGCCACTCATATACCCAATGCACCTTAGCATCTTGTTGCATTGTAAATGAAATCTTATCCATTCATGTTCTTATCTGTTTGAGATCTTGGTCCATCTCAGCCTTTCTTTTTAGTTGGCAGGATTTTCCTTGACCACTCCTTTGGCCTTCAGTAGCCATCCTCCCCTTTATCAACCAGCCCTCCTTGCAAGTCTATTGTTCACTCTGCAACCGACAGAATTCCAAGATTCTCCTTTTTACTTTGCCTACGATATGTAGAAAAATTCTATGCTCTGATACCACATGATCCAAACCCCCTACCTCTACCTCGGTCGGGTCCACTGACCTCCCGGTCACAGATCGTTCCAATTCTCTCCCTTGAGCTGGACTAGCTCTTCAATTCCCTCTTGGAATCCCATGAACAAATATCTATGGATCCTTATGAAGCTCCACCTGTGTGAATAAGCACTAAGAGAGAGCCTCACCTCCACACGACCATGATTTGTGACCGCACGCCTACACAAAAGGCGCGTCACAATTTCGCGTGTCGGGACTTTGTGAGTGAGCTAACCCTAACTCCCTGACTCTCGAAATCCTAAAAATATCTTAATGGTCGATAGCACCTCCCTTGGCCTCCATCCATGTGACCATTCATCATGACTCGAGGCTCAAATCTCAAGTGCATCAAGATTTCACGTATTGGGAATTCCCGATGCGAATCACCTCTATTCTCCTGACTCCTGAAATGCCAAAATTTCAGAACTTCCCATCTGATGGTCCTGATTCTTCCATGATCTGATGGCCCAGATTGCACTGGGGTTTCATGTATCATGAAAGAAGCTCTCATCATGTGCACTCTAATGGACTAAACCTTGTGCACCTCCTCCAGATCCAATGACTTTTGGTCCACGCACTTTCAAATCTGGTAGAGATTTGTTCCTCCTGTGCTCGTTTCTCATTGTCTAGATGTGGGATTCAATGGTACAGATTCCCTCTTATGCAACTAATCTAATGGCTACCAATTCTCCTCCTTATGAGCTTTTGGTTTCTTCCTAACTTGGAAGATTTCCAACGTTCGAAGGTCTCGACCTTCGTTTAATCTTCTGTGATTCATGTGACTTTGGGTCTCACCTACGTTCTAGAAACACTATACCTCTTGAGATTTTCTATTTCTTAG
>CBVK0100862047.1:0-11848 GCA_900067695.1 Picea abies | reverse complement strand
AATTTTATAAATATATATGATTAGATTTTGATAATTCAAAATGAACATAATAATAATGACTCGTGTATATACATTATTAGTCCCTTCCAAAGGCGCAGAGGGAATATAGTGATTGATAATTCATTGACTTTATATTAATATGTCCTTTGAGCAACATGCATTGGTGGAGTTTGTTCAGATAGTCATAATGGTGAAGAAGCAAGGGGATGGGGAGGAAATAGAGACCATTAGGAGGGATAAATTTGAGGTGATGAGCCTCGTTGGGTGATTTGTTTAACAATTATTAGAGTTGGATGAGTTCTATAAAGTGGTAGAAGAGATGATGGTAATTATGATGAAGGTAAACCAAACAATGAAGATAGAAAACTCGAGAATGTATATCATTTGTTTGAAATTGTAAAGTGTAAAGGTTCATATTACAAAGACAAAGGATGTTGAATGGAGAATGTCAAATAATGAGTGTCTCATAGAGTGGAAGAGGCAAAAGAAGAAAAGAAAGAAAATACAAAGACATTCAACAATTGTTTCTTGTGAGAAAGATGCTCACATTTTCTAACTAGGAGAATCTAATGCATGAACATCATTGGAATTGTAGATATCCTACATATTTGATTACATATATTTAGTTTTTAATAGTACAAGAAAATTGATCTTATGACCAAAGTGGGAAAAAATGGTCATGAATTTTATAAATATATATGATTAGATTTTGATAATTCAAAATGAACATAATAATAATGACTCATGTATATACATTATTAGTCCCTTCTGAAGGCGTAGAGGGAATATAGTAATTGATAATTTGTTGACTTCATATTAATATGTCCTTTGACTATAAATTTTTGCATCATCTGTGTTGTTAGCACTATAGAAGTAAAAACATTATTTTATATATATATATAAAATTATATGTCATTGTCTCATTGGAGAATATATTCGAGGTATTATTGCCAGATTCATTGTTCCCAATGTTGTAAATGTGTAGATATCCAAAGTTTTGACCTTAGACACTCCTTTTTAATTTTTATTACATTTTTACTAAAATGTTTACATACTGAAAGTTCTGAGCATGGACGCTATTTTTTATGTTTTTTTATTAGTAGTCCCTGCCGAATGTGTAGAGGGACTATAGAAATCACATATTAATATGTCCTTTTATTATTATTATTTATTATTATTATTATTAGTCCTTTGTATTTGTATTGAAATTTTTACATATTGAAGGTTTAGATCATTGGCACTTTTTTTGAGGTGCTTGAATAGGCCCGACAATGTAAATGTTTACATAGCATGAGGTCTTGAAACAGGCCTGACAACTTGAATGTTTGCATACCGCAAGGCCCTTAGACAGCCTGACAGCCTTAAATGTTTACCTAAATAGGCTTCTCAAAGTACCTTTTTCCTCCAATTTTTCCATACAATGATGCAGTGAATTTGGACAATATTGTTGTCCATCGCCAGTTGAATAGGCCTTGTATGTTTCATACTTCTTATATGTTTGGAATGCAGTTTGGTCATCATTGAAGCTACATACATTGTTTACTGGTTCGGTGGGTGCTTCTCGTTCGTTGGTTCGTTGGTTTTTTCTTGTTGTTGTTTGGTTCAACTTCAAAAGGTTGAGGACCTGTGCTTGCGGTTGAACCTGTTGGTGCTTGTTGCTTGATTTTGTTTACTTCAACTTTGCAGGGTTTGGGTCCTGCATTCGTGGTTGGATCTATTTTTTTTTTACTTTATGGGGTTTGGGTGTTGCACCCACAACTCGACCTGCACTTCTGTCATTCATCATTTCAAAGTAAGTTTCGATGCCATAATTTCATTTTCTATGCGTTCTTTGTTTTTCATTGTTTGCAATTGGCAAGTAAGAATGTTTGATTATTTCTACTGAAATGCTCGTCATATGTTTCTGGATCCTTTTGTGCTTCGACTGCACTTTGGTAATCGTTGGATATACATATGTTCTTTGTTGGTTTAGTGGTTTTTGCTTGTTCATTGGTTTGTTGGTTTGTCGGTTGTTGCTTGTTGTTGTTTGGATCAAGTTTACGAGTTTGGGGACCTGGGGATGCAGTTGGGCATGTTTGTGCTTGTTCCCTAGTTTGTTTCTTCATGTTTTCTTTTATTTACTTTGGCTTTGTGGGGTTGGGGTCTTGCATCGACAGTTGGACCCACAAGTGGACCTACAGTTCTGTTGTTTGTCGTGTCTGGCAAAGTCGAGATATAGTGCATGTTTCGTGCCTTCCTGTCATGCTGTTAAATTTTGCTCTAATTCTTTTTCCTAGTTCTGAACCATACCTACATGTCTTTTTAAAATGTTCTTGTAGAAGAAAAGGATACTGAGATGGTTCTACCAAGAGTGGTGTTCCATGTATTGCAAATTGCAGTATTCAATTTCTATGATGCTTGGCGTGCAACATTGCTAGCATAATCAATGTGTTCTGAAATGGATCACACCATTTACATTTGGATGAAACCATTATCATTATAGGATACTTCAGTGTTGACATGATACAAAATAGTGGCATAAGAAATTATTGGACAACTACATGTGAAATTACAATGTCCGCTCTCTTTTTATTAAGATATAACATGTGCAAAACACACTTTTTAACCATATATGGTGAAATGTGCCCATATCACAATACAACCTCTTTATCCTCTACACAGACTAGTGTGACTAGGATACAATTTGTCTTGTACTTGAAATATGATATGTACACCAAAGATACTGAAAAATTATATTTCCATGTCTCGAAGCATATCTGGGTACTTTGCCACAGAAAACCAAAATCATTTATCTATGGCCATGCAATTTCTTAATATTTTGTGGCTTGTAATATATTTTGGGCAAGAAAAAACTTGATATATTTACAACCATGGATGGAGAAAAGAAAAGGTTCATGTTTCTAACTATATTTTATTCAGTTTGTTGATTCTCATTTAGTGTATGTACATATTACTTGTTCTCCGTTGCATACCATCTTCCATTCATTTTCATTGTATTTTGTGCATTCCCACATTCAAACAAACATAATAGCTAGAGAAAACGAAGGAGTCTTAACTACAGCGATGGAAGAGGAGATACAAAGGTACATGATTGTACTGTTATTTCATATTCTATTGTTTTGTATTTCATTTATTGTTTGTATATGTGTTCACCTAGTCTATTGTATGTAGATATTACGTACCTTCCTACATAATAACTTATCTTCATGTCCTTTGTATTTCCTGTGCCTCTACATAGAAAAAATTCGAACTCTGCTTATTTTTTCTGCATGTCTTCCTGCATACTAACTTCCTTCATGTCCATTGTATTTTTCCTGCATTTCTACATTTAAATAAAGAGAGTGTCTAGATAGGATGATGGACTCTTTGGCAGAAATGTAGAGGAGGAGTTACAGAGGTGCATACCTGTACTCTTATTTCATATTCCAGTGTTTAGTATTTCATTTATTGTCTGTGTATTTGTTCTACTTGTTCTAATACTTTGCACATTTTTTGTTGTATGTATATACTACATATCTTTCTACATAGTAACTTATTCTCATGTGAATTGTATTCTCTTTCCTGCTACATTGAAATAAATAGAACTATATTTCTTTCTTTTACATGTATTTTTTCATACTAACTTGCCTTCATGTCCACTATATGTTCGACTTTGCTACATTGAAAGAAACAGATTGGTTGGATAGGAAGATGAATTCTTATATTCCACAGCAGAGGGGTCTATGGTACAATCTTTGAAAAGGTATACCAACTGCACTAGTAAATCAAACATACAAAATGGGTGGGGGAATATAATATTGGAATGGAAAACAATGATTTGGAAACAATGGGCCTTTGTTGAGACTTCCCGCTTCCAAACATTTCCCTCCCCATTTCTAATTTTTCCACTTTCTATTATCCCTTTTTTTCCCCCTCTTCTATACTAAATTTTTCTCATATAATTTTTCTTTCTGGTTGTTTTGCTTAGTTGTCTTTCCGAAAATTCCTAGGTGCACGGATTGGCGAACTCACAGGTTCACATTTATGGTCATGCTTCTACCTCATTCCATACTTTCCCACTTTTTCAATCGCGGGTTCCCGGGCTAGCACGTTCAAGATTGTGCCTCTATATTAAGAGGTTCTACAATATACAGATTGGTCGTCGTACCCCCCCATCACACCCTATTTACTATTACACATTTTTTCAGACAAAAAATTTGAGGCATACAATTTGACCACCGGGTCGTCATGTTTCCTAACTATCCCTTGACACCCTATTTCATATTCCATCTCCTTCGACCTTGTATGTGACATTCAGAACAATTATGGAAAATATACAATGCATATGCTTATTTAGTCCTTCTGATGTTCATCTACACATGCTTACATCAGAAAAATTTGGACTAGTAACATGGCCATGAGCAGTCAATCATCACAAACATCAACAGACCAACAAGGCCAAAGGTAAATATGCATACATTGTGTTCCTCATATGTTTACCAAAAAAATATCCTCATCTATTTATTCATCTATGCCATGGTGAATATGTTGATGTCATCTGCAACACATACTTTGCAGTTCACAGGAAGTATCAACAAATGTAAGTGAGATTCTGAACATAGTGCAAGTTCTACAAACTAAAATGTATGGTTGCAAAACTTTGGCTCCATACCTCATCAAAGTCGTGTGTCTACTTGTACATTTATGCCAGGAAAAAAGAAAACCAAAAAGTAATGCACACTACCATTCACATTACTTTTCCTATTCAAAAAATGTCACCAAGTATAAACTTGTAACACCCAAAATATTATTAATAGAGGGATTGAACAGTCGTTGAACTAGACAAGTGTTCATCGGGGACATATTGGTCATCTATAGCACCTACTTAGACAAGGAAAACAAAACTAAATCCATTATGTGTGCTAACATGACAAACAACGAGGCCCTAATGAAAGTCACACTAATTATTCCCACACAACTTGTCCAAAAACATGTAGAAAAGATATTGCCAGGTAATGGGATATCCATTACAAATTTTAATATAGTTCCCAAAACAGCATATGACCATGGTGATTGTGATTGGATTATATCGCTCAATGAAACAAGTATTGTGGAAAAAACTCTCACTATTTGTTCAGAATATTGTTTTGTCCCAGACACAACTATCAAACGACTTGCACAGAGCAATGACATTTACCCAATTGGAACCATTGGTGTAGTTGTCACACTCGCGAGAAAACTTGGCTTGCAACACATTCTTCATATAAAATATGGATAGTCAGACAACGAAAAGGCAATGGAACCATTCTCCATATCTAGTTTTGTCCTTTACTTTCACATGTCCCTGTATCTCGGTTATGTTACACAAATATTTCACTATTCCATGTTGTAGCTGCAATTGTTTGACACCTATTCAATTTTTTTTTCCTCAATGGAACAACAATTGCATAAAGGGAAATTTCCACTTATGATCTTCAAAAATATAACAAAGAAAAGAGATGTTAAAAAAGGATCTTTCGCACAACCCAAGCAACATTTGTAACAGAATTGCAAATGGACATAGTACATGATCTCAAGAAACTAACTAGATCTACAACTATTGTTTGTATACATCTACAATTTCATCCTCACTTTGCTCATACAAATTTCCTTCACCAATTTTCTGTAGTTTTTTTCTTTTTTGTTGTGCAATGGAATATTATATTGTTCAATATATTAACTATTATGCTCACGTTCCTAGGTTGAGGATGTTTCAGTTGCAGCGAATGTGTACTCGACCCCATTCGAGCCTGTATGTGCCAAATGAAGCTCTCCTTCTTATGCTTCTTCTTTCATAAGTGATGATACAATTGATTGTCTGTGATGCAGTAAAAAATTTCCTTACATATATAGACATTGCCTCAATGCTGCCATCTGAACCATGGGAAACAAAATCATACATTATAAAATTAGATAACCTCGGTTACAAGATGTGCTTCCTGGGTTAGCAGAATTGTCATATGAAGCATACCTATAGAAAAAGGCAAACAATGTCTACATGTTTCATGAATTTTGGATACATAGAAAATTTACCTTAAATGAGGACAATTGATTTGGATTTTATGAGCAGAACAAAATGAATACAATTTATTAATAGGTTCTTAACACAAAATAACAGAGATACAGTAAAAATGGTTTTCCATTCAATAAGAAAATAAGCTAAAACTGTAAAATGCAGCGGAAAACAAGCTTACTGAAATGGTGGCGGCTTATCTCTGAGAAGAGATGTGACAGTTGTGCTCATTCACAAGTATATGGTTACAATGAGGCTCTGAAGGCATTTTTACAATAAACAGGAATGTCAAAAACCCTAGACATCCAAAAACCTAATCATAGGAGATGAAGCGCCAAAAGTCATGTGGGCCCCATTTGGATAAGTTAGTACATCAACTTCCCGGGGTCGTAACTTTTGCATACAATCTTCGTTTGGGGCTCATGATAGCTCGTTGGAAAGGTATCTTCAAGGATATTCATTTTGGGGGATTGAATAGAGCCTTCAGCTATCATTGAGAATATCGATCCCAAAAAACCTTCATTTAGGCCCTCAAAATGGCCCAAGAAGTTAAAAACTGCTAAAAATAGTAAATTACCAAAATTGCCGGAAAACTATTTTGAGCCAGTAGGAAAAGGTGGGTGGCCACCGATATCCACCTAGATCAATCCCTCCTCCTTAGGAATCAATGGTCTCCATTACATTTAGTTCCCCCATTAGATGAGAAAAGGTCTGTTTAATTTGGCTCCAGTGAGCCACTTGTCTTGGTGCAGGAGCTACCCTGCTTTGATGACTCGATAAAGCTAGATCCTTTGTTGTCAAGTGCCCTTGATCAGTGTGTCCACAATATGATCATTGGATTCATGTTGTATGCATTTAGGGTTGAGATTTGTTGGTGTCAGATGTTCTGCTACTTCTGAGGTGTCCAATAATGGTGGGAAATAAGGGCGAAGGAGATCCACGTTGAACATTGGGTGTAGGCCAAGGAAAGGAGGAATGTTGAGCTCAAAAGAATTATCCCCCATGGCCTTAGTGATGGTTTATGAGACATAATAGAGTGGTAGAATATTCTGATGGGGACCTGTAAGGCATTCTTTCTGCAAGTGCAACCAAACTTTTTCGCCCACCTTAAACTTATGTGGCACCCGATGTTGATCATAGTGATGCTTGTACTTGTCATTAGACTTATGTAGGATATTCTGAAGCTGTTGGTGGATGTGTTGGATTCACTCAATGAACTAGGTGGCTTTGTTAGCTTCATTTGGAGCAGGATATGAATCGGTCGAGGTGACCACAAGGGGGAGTGCAACGTCTATGGGACCCAATGGTTGGAATCCCAACCCCACCTGAAAGGGGTTTTGATCGGTTGAGCTATGCAGGATCGGTTGTATCTATGTTGGAAATAAGGAAATATCTCATCCCATGTTCTAGGATTCTTGGAATTATACATGCGAAGGATATGCACAATCATTCTATTTACAACCTCGGTTTGGCCATCTGTCTGGGGGTGGAAGGCCGTGGATTTGGTGATCTTGGTGTCCAACAGTGACCAGAGGCTCGACCAGAATGTGCTGAGAAATTGACTATCCTGATCTAAGACAATCATTTGTGGGATTCCAAAATGTACCTAGACTTGGGGTAGTGGCCTCTATTGTGATGCTCTTCTTGCAGGCAAACAAAATTGTCATCTTAGAAGAGAAATCAACAACCAAAAAAAACAGTCATTTCTCCACCTGGTGGATGAGAGGCTTGACATGTATTCCATTGAGATGGATTCCTATGGCCTATCAGGAGCAGGAAGAGGGGTGTACAGGCTCTATTTCTTAGTGGATGGTTTGGAAATAACATAGGCAGTGCAGGACCTGATATACTTGCTGATCTCCTGTTGAAGTTTTGGCTGGTAGAAATGTTTCTGTAGCATCATCACTGTATTTTCATTGCTGAAGTGTCTTGCCACCCGAATGTAGTGGGATTCCCAAATTATCTTTGTTCGTTCTCTTTATGGAACACAGATATGGCCCGGATGACACAACAACCCATCCTGAAGATGGAAATTATCGACAACTACGTTTGCGCCCAAAATTTGGTAGGTGATGGCGAAGTTTGGGTATGTCTCATAGAGTTGGGGCCATCCAAAGGTCTCATGGCCACAAGAGTCTAGCACCATGGTGAGTGCCATGAATGACGGTTTGCTGAGGAAATTAGTGACGCGGTTGGTGCTTCTTGTTTTATACTTGATTTTGAGGTGGAATTATTGCAAGTATGTGGACCAATTTTGATGGTGATCATTCTGTACTTTTCCTTCTGTCTTCATGAACTGTAGTGGCTTATGATCAGTGTGGATGACTGTCTCCTTCCCAAGAATGTAATGTATCTACTGGCAGTAGGCTTGCATAATGGAGAACATTTATTTGTCGTAAGTAGGGTACATACAAACAACATCTAATATTGTATCACTATGATAGGCCACAGGGTGGTCGTGCTGAGTGAGAACGACACCCACAACATAGTCAAAAGCATCTATCTCCATCTCAAAGGGTTGTTGCAAGTCTGGTAGTGAAAGTATTGGGGCTGAGAACAAGAGTTTCTTGAAATCATCAAACACTTGTTGTTGGGAACATCCCCACGCAAATTTTTCCTTACCACCACCCCTTTTTATTTGGCTGAGGGCCCATGCAATATGGGAGAACCCCAACACAAACCTGCGGTAGAAATTGGCAAGGCCCAAGAATCTCAGAAGCTTAGTGAGCATGTTTGGGGCTGGCTAGTCATGGATGACTTGAATATTGGCTAGCTCCACATCTATTCCATGCCAATCAATGATGTAGCCCAGATAATGGACCTTGTCCATGCCCAAGGAGCATTTTTCCATGTTGGCATATAGCTTGTGTTGTCGCAGGGTGTGCAGAAACTGTTGAATATGTTGCAAGTGTTTAGCCCAAGTCTTGTTGTAAATGAGAATGTCATATAGATATACCACTACAAAAGTATTGGTGAATGGTCACAGGATATCATCCATCATCCTCATGAAAGTGGCTGGAGCATTTTTCAAACCAAAGGGCATGAGAAACCACTCAAAAAGGCCTTCCTTTGACTTGAAGGTGGTCTTCCATACATATGTTTGTTCTATTGGGACTTGGTGGTATTTAGACTTCAGATCAATCTTACTAAAGTATTTGGACCCCATGAGTTGATCAAGGAGGTCATCGATTCATGGAATCGTGTACTGGTTTCTGAATGTGATTTTATTCAGAGCCCGGTAATCAATGCAAAGTCATTGGGTTCCATCTTTCTTATGTACCAACACGATTGGTCTTCTGCAAGGTGATGATATGGAATGGATGTGCCCCTTGTGGAGTAGTTCTTGGATCTATCGCTTGATCTCCTCATTCTCTAATAGAGAGAAATGATAGACTGTCCCATTGGGCAGTGATGCAACAGGGGTCAGATCGATGGGGTGCTTGACCTGGCAGTGAAGGGGTACCTAGGTAGGTGAGGATAAGATATTTGAGTATTCTTCCATGACCTTATCTACTTGCTTATGTTGTGTGGAGAGGTCAGCCACAGAAACCCTAGATGTGGTTGTGATATTTCTCTCATTCTAAGAGCGAATCATGAAGAAGACAAACTTCCACATCTGAGAGATGACCTTCCTCCATTTCTTAGCAGAGATCAAGGAAATAACACTAGGTGGGACTGCCTCAAGTATCTTATAGAATTTCCTATTCAAAGTAATAATAACACTACGAGGCCTAGACACATATACAACATGACGTTTCCATAAATAAGGTTGGCCAAAAATAACATCACAAACTTCGAGAGAAGAAAAATCACACAATACCTCATCTTTGAAGGGCTTGATATCGTACGACATTTGACATTGTTGGCTGACGCGGAGATCGCTTCCTTGGCGAAGCCATCCAATGGTGTAGGTTTGTGGGTGTGGCATTATTAGTAGAGCCAACTGCTTGATGACCTCTACTGAGATGAGATTCTTCTGGATACCACTATCAATAATGAAGTGCAATGGGGTGCCTTTTACCCACATCTATGAATGGAAGAGGCACTCTCCTTCATCTGGCTCATCTGGTTCACCAGGATAGAGCTTGGTGGTAGCAATGATGACACTGGGTTCTGCGTCAATGATATGTCTTCCCCTTTCTAGTTCTGACTCAGAGTTAGAACCTGCATCTGATTCAGAGGCTTTCACTTCGGCCACTAATGACTTCTTTGAGCGACAGTCAATAGTGTTATTCCAAGGGTTCTTATGGAAGTCGCACCACTTCCCGGTATCTTTCTTTGTCTTTCTGGTGTCCTTCTTTTCTTGCAGCTTGGACTAGTTGTCTTGATACTCTCCATATTTGATATGTCCTTTGTTATGTGGGTTGGGGGCTGCCCTTTCTTGTATTTTATTATGAGGGGTTCCCAAGCCCAAATTGCCACGTCTTTTGTTTGAGCTTCTGCTCTATTTTAACGACATATAGGTAGGTCGCACCCAAGGATGAGATGTCTAGAAATTCCATTTCTGTATGGATGTATCTATGTAGGGAACCGCAATATTTGAGCACCATATATCACTCTGAATCTTTGATACCCAACTTGGTGTGCAAGGTATGGAAGATATTTGTGAAATTTGGCACTGCTTAGTCTCTTTATTGCTGCAGTGTGGTCCATTTGGTATACAAGTCGTCATAACTTCTAACAGGGTAGTATTGTTCTTTAATAGCATCCCTGAAGGATTTCCATATGGCCATGACAAGAAATAATGATGGTTCCTCTATTTCCTTTTTCTCACAGAAAGTTTCCCACCAATCTTTGACATGGGGAACGACTTTGAGGAGCACAAAAGTAATATTTTCTCTATTCGAAAAGTTATGGATAGAAAAATACCCTTCTAGTAGATTCAACCACTTGTCTAAAGCATCTATGTCTATTTGAACTTAAAATATAGGAATATCGAAGTTTATTTCTACCTCGAAGGGGGCAGTGCCTCCGCTCGAAGAATATGTGTCGCCTGTTGGTAGCCGTCAAAGGATTTGTGCAAAACTATCCATCATCTCGTTCCTCTGTTGTGTGAGGGATTCCTCTAGCAACATTTTGAAAGGATCTCTTGTCACGTCATCTTTCTTTTCTCCTGCCATGAGAGGTTGCTTGGGCGTGCGAGAGATTTTTTCCTCAAGAGAAATAAGCTCGAGACCCAACTCTTTGTACTTAGACCTCATTGGGGACATGCATTAAGACGACAAGGAGCAAACCACTCTAATACCACTGATCTGGATTTTATGAGAAGAAAAAAAATGACTATATATTATTAATAGGTGCTTAACACAAAATAATAGAGATCCAGTAAAACTGGTTTTCTATTCAATAAAATAGTAAATTACCAAAATTGCCAGAAAACTATTTTGATCCAGTTGGAAAAGGTGGATGGCCACCAATATCCACCTAGGTCAACAATGAAATATTTCATATCAACTGGAAAAAAAAATAAAAAAATCATATCAAGCTTTGGAAGGAAACGAAAAAATCTCATGTGTGTCTGTAATTTTTCTTCAACACCCAAATGAATGTTCGTCGAAATTGAGTTCTTCGGAGTTTACATCTATGGCTGTAAAATTTTCTTTCTAGATATTCTGTCTCTTCTTTTGCACTTGAAACAACAAGGATAATCTAACTACAAATGCAATTGATGTTGTTATTTTCATGTTTTTTTCCATCTCCGAGTAAGAATTTTGCATATTTGTTGGGGTGTGCAAATGAAAAAAAAATTGGTGGTTGGTTGTGGCTTTGTTGGAGGAGTCTGCACCTTTTTGGGTGCCCAAATTGGAAAAATGTTTT
>CBVK0100862046.1:0-10169 GCA_900067695.1 Picea abies | reverse complement strand
AAAAATGTTTTCCAACTATATAGCCATGGCAGGATTTCTGCATTTTTTTGGGGTACCCAAATAAAAAAAGAGTTTCTCTCCAACTATACATTTATGGTATGGTATTTGCATTTTATCGATGCCCTAATTGAAAAAAAAAGAGTCACCATGGATTGAAACATGAGCTTGAGATATTTAGAACTCTCTAAAGAGATTGGGGAGTTCAGCATTGGAATTCATACAAGTAGGTGCAGTTACTAGTGATCTACATGCGTATAATATTGTTCGGTCCAGAAATGGGAAGCATGAGGACAAACCCCATACAAAGCATCCAACTGTAAATAACCCAAGCCCATCCTTTGAACCGTCAAAATATCTTACTCCTCTAGGCAGAACCATTAGGCATTTCCAATAATATTGGAAATTTGGCATTGTTAAAAAATGTTTTCCAACTATATAGCCATGGCAGGATTTCTGCATTTTTTTTGGGTACCCAAATAAAAAAAAAATTGCTCTCCAATTATACATTTATGGTATGGTATCTGCATTTTATTGATGCCCTAATTGAAAAAAAAGGAGTCACCATGGATTGAAACATAAGCCTGAGATATTCAGAACTCGCTATAGATATTGAGGAGTTCATGCATTGGAATTCATACAGGCAAGCGCAATTATTGGTGATGTACAAGCGCATAAGATTGTTCAGTCCAGAAATGGGAAGCATGAGGACAAACCCCATACAAAGTATCCAACTGTAAATAAATCAAGACCATCCTTTGAACCGTCAAAATATCTTACTCCTCTCGGTAGAATCATTAGGCATTTCCAATAATATTGGAAATTTGGCATTGTTAAAACTGGTAGTGATAGAACATGGCACTATTAGAAGAAAATGTTCATAGTGATTTTTATTCATGGTAAAATAGTAATCGACAAGTTTCTTGTTCCCCATTTTGAGGTTTGTTTATAGCTAGGGTACAATGGCGAAGCTCCGCTGGTTTTGTGTGGTCTTGTGTTTGGTAGACTTTTGTTCATATCCCATGTCCCTAGTTATTTTCTGATGGGAACATATACCATACGTAATACAAAACCAATGCCACGTGTGTTTTTATATATATCAAACTGCTCGATGCAAAGTTCGATGAATATTTCTATATGGAACCTTGTGGGATTTCACTTGGTGCCTTTTGTGTTCATGCGTTGTCTTGTGCCTCGACTTTCAATACATTTGGTGTTTACTTGGTTCTTGGTTGTATGATTCATTATGGAAAATTAATAATACATTCAGGATCTTGGCATTTTTTCTATGATCTTAAAGAATATACAGGACATGCTTTGCATTTTAATATAATCTCTCTGATGCAAATGTAGTATGTGGCTCGTTTTAGCACTTTTCCTTGATCAATGAACTTAGCAAAATTCATCTCCAGGAATAATTTGAAATAAAAGGATATATACTATGTGAAGTCCAATGGAACTATCATATCAACGACATGACATTAAAATTCAAATCCTTCATTGCTATACTTGCGATGAAGTTGAAAATACAATAACTTTACTTAAACATCTCAAAATTGATTTTCTTGTGTCTTTTCGATGCTTCTCTTATACAAACACATCCTGGAAATTATAAGCATGGCTCACTTTAACTAATCCTTGATTGAAGAACATGTTCACATGTTTAATGCACTTCATATTTACTTTTAATACCATTAATGGGGCTTTCTTACACCAATTCCTACTTCCAAAAATTGTCATCCACTTTCTCTTTTCCCTTTTCTTTCCCTTTATGGTTACTTAGTCGTTTTTCGGAAAATGTCTAGGTACGGGAGTTGGTAGATTCATGTCTTTAGATTTCCACTGATACTTTTATATCACTAGCTCAACTGATTGCTTCTCCATTTCATATTGAACAAACTTTTTGGATCGTGGGTTCCCAGATAGGCGGGTTCAACATTGCGTTTCCATTGTTCTGCCACCTGGAAACAACACACAAAATTCCTTGATCTACAAATTAGAAAATAAATTCCCCTTTTTGTCGTTTGCTTTCACTTTCTGTTTACTTGGTCCTTTTTCTGAATGTGTCATTTTTTCGAATGTCTCATGATTTTATATACAACACCTAAAGTTCTACAATATTCAAGTTGAGCCTCAAAATTCATTATTGTCTCATGTTCCATGTTACGCATTTTGCAATACACAGTTGGGGTAGATACAATTTGACCATCAGACCCTCACATCTCCTGAGTAGATCTTGTGGCCTTGTTTTCAAGCACATCAATATTCCCTATTCCGAGTATGTCTCATGCTTTTATATCACGAGTCCGACCAACCACTTTCCCATTGCATACTTCGCCACTATTACCATCGTCGGTTCTTGGCCAGGCTTGCTCAACATTGTGCTTCCATTGTTCCACTACCTACAAACAACACCCTGAATTTTGTGATATACAAATTGACAACCAAAATATGTCATTGTTCCCTATTCTCTGTTACACTTGGTCTACTCAAATGTTCAAATACATACAATTTGACCATCGACCCCTCACATCTCCTGAGTATATCTTGTGACCCTATTTTTGAAGCCCGCCCGACTGCTTTCCATACTTGGCCATTTCCTGGAATCTCTTTCGTGGGTTGGCGGGTGGAGGAAATGTGCAATGCTTAATATCTCTACACCATCCTTGCCACCTTCATACTTCTTTCTAGATATGAAATTATTAAGATTTAATGCTAGTATCTCATTGTGCAGGAACCGTTAAGATTGTCATTAATGTCTGAAAGGTCAGAGAAGATCTGTCATTAATATGAATTAAACCAAGATTTGTAGAGAAGAGTCTTATCCTTTCCAAGTATTCATTTCAAGCTTGATTCAGACTCTTTCGTGGGTCAGTTAGTTGGCACCTTTACAAAATCTCTAATCCTTAATCTCTCTTCGTTGTCACTTCCACCTTCGCACTTTTTCTAAATATGCAAATAATAAATCTTTAATGGTAACAACTCATTACGCATGAACCGTGGAGATTGTCATTGATCATCGAATGGATTGAGGAGATATTCCATTGATACACATTAAACCAATATTTGCAGAGGGTTATATTATCCCTCCCCAATTTTCATTTCAAACATAATCTAGAGAAAATGGAAATTCTCCTTAACTTATGGCAGCAGTTCCACAGTCATTCTATCCAGATATAGTAAACACCTTCAAGCATGATGGCCAGAGGTTTTAGTATTCTAGGGCATATTCTTACTACTCATCTCCCTCCGCCTAGGAGAAAAAAAGGAGATGGTACCTTTTTGCACCGAGAGATATATTTCAAGCCAAAGAATTCCAAGGCAACCCCATCTACTCAGACAACGTTCATGCCTACATTGATGGTTGGTGCAGAGGTTGATGTAATCAATTTCAAGACAGAAGAAGATAATATGATGGTTGATGATACATTAATGGATGATGGAAATGTAGATGATCTTCCCACTCCTGAGCACAAATTGAAATCAACCATAATGAGGGGAACTTCCCGGCTCGGCGATGGCGGCCCTCACAACACCAAAAGAAGGGGTTTCATAAAAGAAACCAACGTTGAACACAATGGCCTCTTTGCAGCTCGAAAGTAGGAATTCTAGAGGTCCAATTTAGTTTGTTATGGGCGGAAATATTTCACTGTAAGGAAATGATCTATTGATGCTCCTAAAGATATATTTCAAGACAAAAAATTATTCAATTGCAGGACAACTCTCTTGTTTTCTGGATATACAATTAACATCTTAGAGGATGAGAACCAGAAATCCCACTCATGCAAGGAATATTCCTACTACTCATCTCCTTCCACCCATAATGGACTAATTTGGGCCACTGGAATTGCTCGTGTAACTTGTGTCCCTAAAGTCTTCAACTGTGAGGAGGTGGTTTCTTGGTGTTTCATAACTTTCATTTTTGGGCTCTTCCATTTTTCCTGCAATGTTTTTCATCTTCTTCCTCACGTGAAGCTTGTGAGAACTATCAATTTTACCATAGGATTGTTGTTCATCTACTTCAAGCCAAGGATTTATTCCATTGCGAAACCGCTCTCCCGTTTCTTTGTCGCCTCAGGTCTTCTGCAAGATATTGAGATTGGGGCAGGGAACATTGACCCCTCGAGGACAAAACTGCAAGGATTTCCTTAAAAAAAGCATGGTAATCAGTTTTGTATGCACGTTGAAGAGCATCTTGATGGCTCCTGCATGTTTCCTGCATGTTGTAGGCCCTGTGCCTGTGTTTATGGAAAATATGTTCAATGTTTTGCTCCAAAGAACTCGGTCCAATTTCTATGGATAGATATACACTGCCCAGTGATTTTTTTTTTAATGGATTTACTATTAAAACAATTTCCTTAGAGTGTTGGTTCTTTCTTCTTTTTTGAATTTAACACCCCTTTTCATTGGCATGGTTCAATAGTCTCGTAGTTTTTCAATATTATATTGGCTCAAGTAATTTGATCTAAAATGGAGCATTTAACAATTATATGACAATGCATTGTGTCGATCCATCATGATTTTATGGAAAAAAAAATGAATTTCAGAGAGTTTCAAACCAATGTTCAATTCTATTCATAATGCAGATAGAACATAGCAAGACCAAATCACAATGCAGTAGTCCGAGCCTTGCCATAGAAATTTTGTTTTCATCTCATCCTTGCTAAGCAAACAATTTCTTATTTCCCTTCTGCTTGCTTGATTCCTTTAGTCTAAAAGGGAACATTTTATTAGTTTTCCATCCCCTAGCCTCTATTTGAGCATTTTTTACTTTATTAATGAAATTACATAATTTCTTTCGTTTAGCCCGAAAGAGAACATTTTATTAGTTGCCCATCCCCAGACCTCTATTTGAGCATTTTTTACTTTATAATGAAATTACCAAATTTCTTGTTTGCGAATAAAATAAAATAAAAAACCGATATATGGTAGTCGTAGTCAAATGGGACTATGAAATCAACTACAATATTAAAATTCAAGATCGTCATTGTTGTTTCTAGACATGCAATTATTAATATTTAATGCTAACAACCCATCATGCAATAAGTTTAATACTTAAGTTAATGTTAAATTCATGGAAGAATGTATCAAGAACACAATTACTCCCACAAGTTGCAATAAAATCTAATCTTCAACAAAGCATTTGCTCACACCCTTTTTAATGGTACAAGAACAATAGAAAACGAATAAGTGGATAAAGTATTGGACTGGAAAATGACAGTATTGCAACAATGGGGATTGTTTGAAACCAATTCTCTCTTACGAAAATTTCCCTCCGCCTTTCTATTTTCCCACTCTTTTATCCCCTGTAGTTTCTCTTTCTGGTTACTTAGTCATTTTTTTCTAAAAATGTATTTTTGCGCAAGTTGGCGGATTCACACGTTCACATTTTCATTCATGCTTTTATATCATGATTCTGACCAAGCGCTTCCCCTTTCTCTAAATTTCACTTCCATTGTTCCCTGACCTGCAAACAACACTTCGGCTTCTATGATATGCAGATTTACTTCTGGACTCCCACATCACCCCTTCTTCCATGTTACACATTTTTCACTAAAATGTTCTAATACATACAATTTGACATTTGGGGCCTTACATCTCCTTGGGAACCCTTGTCACCCTATTTTGAAGTTCGTCTAAATGCTTTCTACACTTGACCATTTCTTGATATCTCTTTGGTGGATCGTCGAGTTGGCAAGTTCAGGAAAATTCCAATTTCTAGTTGTTGTTTCATGTGCCCGCTACATTCAAAATTCTTTCCAAGTATATGAAATAAGTATACAACTTATCCAGAAACACACATAAAATATATTTCCAGGAAATGGAATATCTATTGCAGATTTGAATATATTGGACCTTCTTTTCCCTCTTCTATACTTAACCAAATTCCCATTTGTTTTTCCCCTCTACTTTATCTTTTTGGTTACTTAGTCATTTTTCCAAAAATCTATCAATGCACGTGTTGGTAGACTCATAGCTTCACATTTGCACTTGTTCTTTTATATCGCGACTCCTACCGATCTCTACCCATTCCATTCCTAGCCACTTTTCAGATCGCGGATTCCAAGGCAGGTGAGCTCTATATTGCACTTCCATTGTTCTGTGACCTGCAAATAGCACCCAGACCTCCACGATATACAAATTTAATGCCACACTCCCACATCATACCCTCTTCCATGATACATAGTTTGCACACGAAAGTTATGAGACCTGCAATTTGACCTTCATGTCCTCACGTCTCCTAGGGAACTATTGTCACTTGATTTTGAATCCCCTATGTACACTTTCCATATTTTTCCATTTCTTGGAATCTCTTTCGCGTCTCCAACTCCATACTTACCTGAATTTTTCGCTTGCGGGTTCCCAGATAGGCGGAATTCACTTCTAGTGTTCCTTGACCTGCAAACAAACCCCCAACTTCCACGATATACAAATTGACTTCCGGACTCCTACATTAGCCCCTCTTCTATGTTACACAGTTTACATTCAAAAGTTTTGATCGATACAATTTGACTGTTAGGGCCTCACGTCTCCTAGGGAACCCTTGTCAGTCTATTTTGAATCTCGTCTGACTGCTTTCCATATGGCCATTTCTTGCAATCTCTTTCATGGATCGTCAGGTTCATAAGTTCAGACAATTTCCAATTCCTAGTCGATGTTTTCTGTGCTCACTGCCTTCGCACTTCTTTCCAAGTATATGCAATAAGTATATAACTTCTCCAGAAACATGAAGAAAATATCTTGCCAGGAAATGGGATATCTATTACAGATGTGAATATATTATCCCTTCATTTTTGTTTTCTATACTTAACCAAATTCACGTTTCTCTTTTCCTTGTACTTTATCTTTCTCATTACTTAATCATTTTTCCAAAAATGTCTAGCTGCGTGGGTTGGTGGACTTGCGGATTCACATTTGCACTTTTGCTTTTATATCACGACTCTGAACGACCACTTCCCCATTCCATACCTAGCCACTTCTCCGACAGCGGATTCTCAGGTAGGCAGTCTCTAGATTGCACTTCTATAGTTCCATGACCTACAAACAACACCCTGACTTCTACGATATACAAATTTACAACCAGACTCTCATCTCATACCATCTTTCATGTTACACAGTCTACCTATCATCCCCTCTTTTATGGTACACATTTTTCACTCAAAATTTCTGAGACATACAATTTGACCGACGGGTCCTCACGTCACTTGTGAAACTATTGTCACCCCATTTTGAAGCTCGTCTTCTTGCTTTCTGTACTTCACCATTTCTTCGAGTTTCTTTCACGGATCATCGGGTTGGAAGATTCACGAAAGATCCAATTCCTAATCATTGTTTCATGTGCCCACGCCCTTTGCACTTCTTTCCAAGTATGAAATAACTGAGGTTTAATGCTAACAACTCACCATGCCTCAAGGAGACCATCATAATAAATGTTCCTACACAACTTGTACAAAAACATGTAGAAAATATCCTATCAAGTAATGGGATATCTATTACAAATACTTACCGACTTTTTCACTTGTGGGGTTCCCGGATAGGTGGGTTCAATATTCCCCTTGCATTGTTCCACGACCTACAAATAGAACCCGGAATTCTTCGATATACCTGCAAAAAATATATTTCCAGGTAATGGAATATCTATTAAAAATTTTAATATATTAGTGAAAACGAGTTCGACCGACTATTTCCCTATTCCATACTTACCCACTTTTTTTATTGCAGGTTCCTGGATAGGCGGGCTCAAAATTTCCCTTCCATTGTTCCACGACCTAGAAACAACACCTAGAATTCTACAAATATACAAACCGTCCGTTGGACTACCCCATCATGCACTTTTCCCTTTTCCATCTTTTGCAGTCAAAATTTCCCAGACATGCAATTTGACCGTCGGTCGCTCACCTCTCCTCACAATCCCATCTAACCCTATTTTGAAACCCGTCCAACCTCTTTTCATAATTGGTCATTCCTTACTTGCTCTTCCCCATCCCAGTCATCTTCACACTTGTTTATAATAAAAAATTGTTTATAAAATATATATATATTATAAATACATATAATTTCACCATCAGGTGCTCACCAATCCTCTGTTTCACTTGCAACCCTACTTTCAACCCCATATGACCATTGTTCATACTTAAGTATATATAAAAGAGTCTTACTTATAATAAAAAAGATTGTTTATATATATATATATCTTATAAACACATATATATTTATCTATATATTATAAAGACATATAATTTGACTGTCGGGCTCTCACCTCTCCTCTGTATCCTCTGTATGTATGTGTATATAAGGTCTTATTTCTAAGCATGTAATTAGCAAGCTTTAATGCTAAACCAGGATTTGAGAATATCTCCCATTAATACACATTAAACCAAAATTTCCGAAGGGTTATATTATCCCTTCCGAGTGTTAATTTCAAACATCATGGAATGTCATTTGCACGTCGTCAGGTTGGCCCATTCATGAAATATTCAATCCTTAATTCTGAAAACGAATCTGACCGACCGTTTCCCTATTCCATACTTAGCCACTTTCCCAGAATTTCGCAAATATACAAACCGACCGCTGAACTACCCCATCATGATCTCTTCTGTTTTACACGTTTTGCAGTAAAAAAATTTGAGACATAAAATTTGACTGTCGGACACTCACCTCTCCTGAGTATCCCTTGTAACTCTATTTTGAATCTCGTCTGACCTCTTTTCATACCTTACCATTCCTTTCTTTCTCTTAGCCATCTCCATCACCTTCGCACTTGTTTATGATAAAAAAATGTTTATATATATATTGTTTCTAAATATGTAATTAGTAAGCTTTAATGCTAATAGTTCATCATGCAAGAACCATATAGATTGTTGTTGATGAGCGAAAGGCTCGAGGAGATCTCCCATTAATATGATTTAAACCAAGATTTGCAGAGGGTTATATTATCCCTTCCGAGTGTTGATTTCAAAATCATGGAATGTCGTTCACACGTCATCGGGTTGGAACATTCACGAAACCTCCAATCCTTAATTTCTCTTTTTCGTACCTGCCACCTTCGCACTTCTAAGTATGCAATAATTAATATTTACTGCTAACAACTCATCATGCAACTCCCATATAGATTTTCATTAATGAGCAAAAGTCTCAAGGATCTTTCCCATTCATAAGCATTGAACCAACATTTGCGGAGGGTTATATTATCCCCTCCAAATGTTCAGTTCAACCATCATCTAGAGAAAACCAACGTTCCCATAAACTTATGGCACCAGCTCGACAACAGTTATATGGAGATACAATGAACATCTTTGGGCGCAAGGACCAAAACTTCCAGTGGTATAGAGAATATTCTTATTACTCATCCCCTACCACCTAGAATGAAATAATTTGGACCTTTGGGATTCCTCGTCCAGGTCGTGTCCTTGAATTTTTTGACTATAAGGATTTGGGCTCTTGGTGCGCTGATAAATATATTTCAGGCCAAATAATTATTCCACTACAGGACTTCTCTTTTGTTTCTTTGTCACCTCAAGTATTTTGCCAGATGTTAATATTGTCAGAGCCAACATTGACGTTCAAAGGAGAAGATTCCAAGAAGTTCCTAAGAAATCATAATAACGGGTTGGATCTCTTTCACAAGTTACTGGAAGAACCGATGGGAGTTCCTGAAGATATCACAAGCTTGCAGGTTAGTTCATTTAGAAATCCATTCCTAGAAATTGCCTAGTTGTTTACAAGAATAATAGGGCAGGAATCTACAATAACTATTTCTCGCATGGTTCTTTATATTTTGTATTTCACAGTCAAGGAACAAGCCATTTTTTATTGGGGGAAGCTAATTTCCCATGAAATGTGTTCCCAATTGTCAAGATTAAAAAAGGATAAGAAATTTTGTATGTCATCCTACTTGGCTTTTGTGATAGCGCATTGCTACCAGTTTCCAAAACTATCTCTGTCCAAGAAGGTAAATTGGGAATTTGACCCAGTAACGTTATGGTACCAGGCCTTGTGGAAGTACAAGGCCTCCCACTATTTTTATGAGGTTTTTAATGACTTTGTGTCTATTTTCAAAGTTTTATTGTTGGGAGAAGATGCTCCCCGCATATCTAACCAGAAAACTAGGTTTTTGCATAGGAAGGGGGCACTTGAACATATGGATAATTACACTGTGATAAGGATTTTTG
>CBVK0100862016.1:0-15262 GCA_900067695.1 Picea abies | reverse complement strand
GATTGAAATATAATGCAAAGGTCTTGAGGCTTTGACGAAAAGATTCTAATGGTGGTGGCTTGATGTATTGTGATCTCTCCTATGCATGCACTTCCTGTTTGTTGTATATCCATGTCTTTACTCAGTTTAAATTGGAACGTTTAATAAGTCTGGAATTCATCGCGCAGTGCTCTAGACTTCGCCATTTAAACTCCCGTGTTTTCTTCTAAGTAATTTAGAATTCATCTTCAATGGTGTTCTGAGTTGATTTATGTACTTTTTCTTTTGCCACACACAACGACATTTGAATTGAAGAACCATTGCCTACTTAGCCTTTTTCCTCTCAAATTTTCATTTACCAAGTCATTTATATTTCTCGCTTTCTGGAATTTGACTCCATGGCCCAAGGTTATGTATTTCCTTGCCAACAAAACCAGAAACATTTCACAAATGCAATAAACCTAGCCGACAACTCAAAGTCATTATCTGCCAGAGACTAAGTCTCAGAGAGAGCCCTCTATAGGTAGGAAAGGCTAGTTTCTGGTCTTAAAGTTGGTCTATAGGTTACCTCTATCATTTGTTTTCTCAGCCGAACACAATGCATGCTCGTTGATTTTGACAATTTGGCCTTTATTAAACCTAGTAAATACATAGATCTCATAATGATATTTGAAACGATCCAAAAAATGTCCAAAACAAACTTTGTATTAGAAATTTATGGCACTAAAAAGTTGGAATACCAACTAGGCTCGTCAAGGTTCCATTCCTTTCACCACCTAAGTGCCTAGGGTTAGAATTTTTCGATTTGAGGGTTTTTCCTCTTAGGTTTTTGGCATTACAATAAAATTTAGTTTCAACCTTCTTTTATGGGCTTTATCTGAATGAGTGAAATTCTTGTATTTCTTCTCAAAGATAAGCTACCACTATTCTAGCCACTTTTATTGTTATGTATGTTGTAGTGTTTTTAATTAGTTGAATCAGCAATAGAATTTGGTTTTCACCATAATACTCAACTTTCCATTCTATATTATGATTTTACAATTTATTGTTCTTTTTTTCATTCTCAATCCAACCCGTATAAATGGTATCAAAGTAAGCTTCTCTCTCTTGCTTTTTATGCATGTCCTCAATTAGGTCAAGGAACATGTAGCTAGGCCTCGAACTAATAAAGTATGTTGAATATTTCCCTCATTGACCCAAGCGACCTCCCATGGCTGATGAAAAGAAAGATGATGAAGCAAGGGAAACTATCAATGTATTGCTCTAGAAATCCTTTGATAGATAGAGGAATGAGATGATAGACCATTTCACCTAGATCCTTTGATAAATTCTAACAATGACAAAGGCACTTTCCACAAATAGTCATTTCGAGGAATGACACCCTTCTAGGTACAAGTTAATTTGATATCCCTCTACTTGAATGAAAAAATGACATAAAAGCATTCAGGAGATGGTTAAATATGCCAAAGAGTTATTTCCTTGACCACAACTTTTCAAGTAGTCAAAAGATTATTTTACATTCCTAAAGGCCCTTCCCTATGTCAAAGATTGGTGGGATACTTACTGTGTACAACATGTTGGAGATTGTAAATTGTATGTGAAATCCTCTTAGGTAGAATTTTTAGACACCCTCGAGGAGGAGCTTTTACTTGTTGGAAAATATGAAGACCAATGCATGTGATGGATGATCTTGTGCCCGATTAAAGACCAAAATATATCGAAGTGCATTGATGCCCTTCATACCCTACATACAAAATTGGGCATTCATGACTATGAGTGACACTTGGATCTAAACAATGGAAGACATACATAGATACATTGAAACAAAAATGGATATTTTGGACAATTTTTCATCGAGAGTTTCTTACTATTATGGTGTCATGATTAAGTAAAAAATTTAGCAGAAAGGTAACAAAGAGTTTGGGGTTGGAAATCAACCACAACAAAAAAATGGTAAAAGTAACCCTAACTCTTGGAACAAAGTATAGATCAAAGATAGCCATCCTCAACACAACTAGTCAAATCCACTTTCAAAGAAGAAGAAAAAGAAGTTGAAGAAGCATAAAGGAAAGTGGTATGACCACAACAAAATTCTTTCACGCCATAATGACAAATGTCAGACTAGATAGTCAATATTGATTGTGTTGAAAGCCTTAGGCTCTAATTCATCCTCAACACCACCATATTTAATGGATAGGGGGAAATAGATCATTAATATGGAACTCAATGCTACTATCGCCACCACAAAGGTCAAATTAGAGGAACTCTAGGAAGGAGAGTGCCTCTTCCACTCACACATGTGGGTGAAAAGGACACCAATGCATTTAATTATTGACAACAAAAATCGAAAGAACCTTAGAGGTCATTGAGATGATGAAGATGCTAATCGAACTAGGCTCCCAACAATACACCATCAGTTAGCTGAGATATGGATGAGACATCTACATCAATCATTGATGCCTACTACAATACAACATCAAGCCCCTCAAATACAATGTTGCCCACTTGAATTTTATGATGTTATTTTAGGGCAATGATATATGTGGAAGCATCGTGTTATTTACTAGTGTAGTGACTATATTATCATTGTCACCTTGGGGGGTCATCCCTAAAAGATATGAGAGGTAGCCTTAACTACCATAGTCTCTTTGATAATTGTTAAGTAGTGTATGAAGATACTAATTCAAAGTAGGAGATTTGTCCTTTTCATGGTTTGCTCAGATGTAGAAAAAAATATCATTGTGACCACCAAGGCATTTGCAAGGGGTCCATCTATGCATCAAAGATAGGCAAATCAGTCAGTGCATGTATACAAATAGATCTTCATCTCACCCACATGAGCACCTCTACACTATCACATAAAACATGCAATTGATTTGACACTGAAAGCACTTATTCCCAAAGGCTCTATATATAGATGCTCTCTTCTAGAGAACAAAAAGACCAAATTCTAGATTCAAGAGTTGAAAAATAAAGGTCACATTCAACCAAGATCATCACCTAAGAGAGTCCTATTAAGTTGGTTTAAAAGAAGGATGAAACATGGAAACTTTGTATTGACCATAAATCATTGAATAAAATCATAGTTAAGAAATGATACCCTATCCCTCAAATCATCTCTATAGTGCCAAATATTTCAGGAAGATTAATCTTAATTTTGCTATCACCAAGTGCCAATTGAGCCAACTAATGTCTAGGAAGACAACATTCAAGTCCAAGGAAGGTTTCTTTGACTGGTTATTCATGCCTTTTGATTTGACTAATGTGTTGGCGATGTTCATGGGGACGATGGATAATATTCTACAATCATTCACAAATTTTTTATGGTTGTATACCTCTTCATGGAACTTAGGAAGAGCATATGAAGCACATTCAATAAGTATTGAGCACCTTGTGGCAACACAAGTTATATACCAACCTAGAGAAGCACTCATTTGACATGCAGAGAATTTAATATATGGGGTACATTGTGGATTAATGTGGTGTACATGTAGATCTAGCCAAGATCCATGTCATGTGTGGTTGTCCAACACTGAAATATGCTAGTGAAGCTTCACAACTTCTTATGCCTCGCAAAATTTTATTGTAGGTTCTTGTTGGGGTTCTCTCATATCAAATGGCCCCTTAGCCAAGTGACTAAGGGTGGAGTCAATGTCAAGTTTGTTGGGTTTCAGGCACAATAGAAAGCATTCAAGTATTTTAAGTGTCACTTATATAGAACACCAATCATGGTTCTACCAAATTTGCAACAACCATTTAGAATTAGGAGAAACACCTCATGATATGTCATCAATGTAGTCCTCACAAAATATGGACATTCCATGACCTATCACAATGAGACACTCTCTAATGTGGTTTGCAAATTCCCCGCCTATGATAAGGAGCTCTGCTACATTGTCTAGGGATGTCAATAGTGTAAGAATTATATTATGGGAAAGGAAATGATCATCCACACCAACCATAGGCCTCTCCAATTTATGCAGATGTAGGGAAATTTGCAAAATGACTACCATAAGAAGTGGTCTATGTACCTTTGATAGTTACACATAAAAGCAAGTACAAAAAGGGAAGTTGTAGACTACCTCATTTGATCCTTGATTATGGTACTAACCACACTCCTAAATTATTGCAAACATGAGACTTCAAAGTAACCCTAGCTATATGATAATGATCGTGACTTCACTAATGCATACCTTTCATTGGTCATGGGTAACCAAGTTTCAAACTTTCACCTCCAAGATAGAAATTTGTGTCATCTGGGCCATATTTGAGTTCCTTTATGTGAGCATGAGAAGATAATTTTGGAGCACATTGATGTCAAATTACATGGTATTTTGGTGTAGATAAGACAGTGGCAATGTTGCAGAAGTATCACATATACATAAGATCATGTACTACATTTTCCATCACTATATCTATAATGGAGACACAAGGACTCTTATTACATTTCTATGCCCACTCTGTTGGAGATATTATACACTCACCTAGTATTTATTTTCCTAGGTTAATTAGTTTATGTTGAGGGCGCCCCTAGTTAGAGATATTCTCCCCTAGTTGAGGGTGTTGCATCCTCTTAATTCTTGAGTTAGTTATACCTCAGTTAGACTAGTGAAGTGGAGTCTTGCATGGCAGCCTCGATATTATCACCAAGTGTTGCATGCATCCCTCGGTATCATCACCATGAGTGTGCACTTACCTTGGGATCCTCACCAAGAAGGCTCCACACATGTGCATGCATGATTATCTTCTCACTCCACTTGTGATTAGTGAGTTAAATGATGACCGCATGGCCAGTTAACTAGGACTAGGTGAAAGTTTACTTCAGTGTCTGTCAGTGAGTGTCTAGATCTCTCTAGATCATTACTATGGTGAATTAATTTTCTCATGTAGAGTATATCATGTGTATTTTTACCATTACTCATTGAGTTAATACAATTCTTTCATTCTACTCTCTTCTCTTCTCTCTCGAAAGCTTTGAGTGTTCATTTTCTACTAGCTAGGTTTGTTGTGAAAACTTCACATGGTATCAAAGCCTTGATTGCTAGGAGAAAGAACATAAGCATTTCTATATGCAGGTACAAAAGGAAGATGCAGTCAGAAAATATGGATTACTCACTAGTAAGACTTCTCACGCCCCATAACTACTTCGAGTGGAAGCTGAAAATTATGTATCAGCTAAGATGCAGAGGCTTGTATCGGATTACTATGGTGACATAGATTGAGACAAATTATGTTGTCAAGAAGAACATGTATCTCAACCACATGGATAAGGCCTATGGCCTCCTCTGTGTGTCTATGTCCCCTAAGCTTATATTCCACATTGAATCTTGCACTGAACTTGATGAGATTTGGACAAAGTTGGAGGATCTATTTGGAAAACAAGATGAAATGAGAGGCCATATGCTCGAGGTAGAGTTGAATTCCTTATATCCAAGGACTTTTGATATCATCCAGGACTTATTTACGAAGTTCAAATCCCTCCTCCTTCATCTAAAGGGATGTAGTGTTGACAAATCAACTCAAGAAACCCAAATGATCCTTTCTATTATGGAAAAACTTGGTCTGAATTATGTTGTTTTCATCTCATCTTTCCATGCAAATAGATTCAATTTAGGATCTACCTAGAAAATGTCGACATTAGATTAGTTTATTGAAGCCCTCACGCATGAGCAAGACAATCTCATCAAGATGGGATAATCAAGGGATCCAATGTGCATGCACTTACTATGCGTGAGAGCAGTAGCGCATGCAATCCGAAGACCAAGCAAAAAGGAAAGGGAAATGTGCATGCAAAGTCAAAGAAGGAAGGGTACTCCAAACCCTTCATTGATATCTCGGGATCCAAAGGTGGAAAAGGAAATAAATGGAAGACCAAATGCAGTTACTGCAACTACAATTATCATCCCGAGTCTGCATGCATAAAGAAGTAGATTGATTAGATGGTATATATTCTTCATAAGAACAACCTTGGGGATCACATTATCAAACTTGCCAGGAAGAAGTCAGAAGATCAAGCCAAACGAGGTAACCCATGCGCTGATTTCCATTAACTCTTCTATTGATGCATGTATCTTAGATTTAGGTGCATCCCACCATATGGTAGCAATGAAGAATGTTTTATCTTTTATTTTTGCATGCACGGGTCCTCCCATCCCCAGGGGAGATGATACCCCATTTGAGGTCATTAGACAAGGGAGAGTAGAACTCCCACATGGAAGTTTTGAGAACATCTTTCATGTTCCAAAATTCTCCGTGAATCTAGTCTTTGTTTATCAGATAATGCATTATGGTACAAGAAAAAGGGTGAAATTCACACATGATTATGTAACCATATCTAATATGCATGATAACTCCATGATTTTTGTTGGCGAGGTAAACCACTAATCTCGTTTTTATACTTTCAACAAGTTCTTTGCTAAATCTGATTATGCTTTACTACTGACACATGGTGATGATAGTAGTAGATTATGGCATGAGATATTCGACCATTTAAACTTCAAATACATGCAACAACTATGCAAATAAGAAATGGTCATTGGCTTGCCCAACATACTTTTTTCAAAAGGAGTTTTTCAAGGATGCGTTCTTGGTAAACATCTCTAGGAGAAGTTTGAGAAAGGGAAGGCCTAGAGGGCCTCCTCTCCTTTGTATCTCATCCACAATGATCTAATGGGATCCTTTCCTCAAACATCCATCAACTAATCAAGGTATGTGCTTACATTCATTGATGATTTCTCACGATAAACTTGGGTGTATTTTCTTAGGCCGAAGTCCAAGGTTTTTGAACATCTCAAAGACTTCAAATCACATGTAGAGACTCAGTCTGGAAGAAAGATCAAAATACTCCACATGGACAATGGGGAGGAATATGCGAACCGATATGTATAGCATCTTTTTTCATAGGCATGTATACAACTATAACACACAATACCTTACACCCCTTGGCAAAACAAGTAGCCAAGAGGAAGAACAAATCCATCAAGGAGATGGCCACTTGCTTGTTGCATGCAATATCTCTACCACCCAAGCTTTGGGCCAAGGCACTTAACTGTGCCAACCACATTTAGAATAGATATCCTCACATATATATCAAGTACCAAACTCCTTTTGAGGCATGGAGTGGAAACAAATTGTAAGTCACCCACTTCTGAATATTTGGACCACATGCATGGGCTCGTGTACCCTTTGAAAAGAGGAAAGCATTAGATCCACAAAGTATCGCATACATTTTCATGGGATACCTAGAGGGTGTGAAGGGTTATAGGATACTTTATCCCTCTATTGACATGCTCATCGTTGAGCATAATGTTTACTTTGAGGAAACTTCGTTGCATGCACCATCGAAGCCACATGCAAATACCTCTATACCATTGCCTACACTAGACATGAATGATGATGAGTCCACTCACTTAGATCATGGTTCATATCTAAGCTATGAATTTGATTTAGAAGATGATGAGCATGTAGATGTTGAGCCACCATAGATGCCCAAGTGGGCACAGACCACCCTACATGAAGCAAGAGACTTTGTGGGGGATCCAACATATTAGAGGAGAACAAGGTCGCATTTTGAGGATCCTCCTCGTGCACTCACAACTACTAAGACAATGATTCCTATGCATTATTATATGGTTCTAGCTTTAGACCTGTAGACCTATGCAAAGATTTCAAGGAATCCCTTCTAGGAAGTCACTATGTAGGAGGAGTACAACTCTCTCCTCAAGAACCAAACTTTGGATTTGGTTTCGCTTCCTTCAGACAAAAATATTTTCAAATGCATATGGGTCTATAGGACCAAGAAGGCAACATACGGACATTGAGAAGGTATAAGACAAGACCAGTTTCCAAAGGCTTTCTACAGATTCACGGGATAGACTATGATTATACCTTTACTCCCGTAGAAAATATAAACTCCATCTTATTGGTCCTTTCCATTGTAGCAACCAGGGGGTGGGAAGTTCACCAAATGGACATGAATAATTCTTTTCTTCACGATGATCTCTCAGAGGAGATTTGCATGGATAATTTGCAGGGGTTCATTCAGAACTCATCCTTAGTATGTCAATTGAAGAAGTCCCTTTGTGGCGTCAAGCGAGAACCTAGAGCATGGTATGTGAAGATGGATGCCTACTTGGTCTCTCAACACTTTGTTAGATGCAAATCATATATGAACATCTACATGTTGAGGACCTCAGACTCCTTACTAATCTGAGTTCTCTATGTTGATGACCTCTTGATCACAGGAAGTTCGGCCTCAACAATTGTTGTGATCAAAGACATTGTGCACGCCAGGTTCTCTATGATGGACATGGGTCCATGGAAATATTTCCTTGGTCTCGAGATCAGTCTGGATGCTTGATGCCTCAAGCTATCTCATGCTAAGTATGCTAGGGATCTCTTGGTTATATTCCACATGATCGATTTTGAGTCAGTAGCCACACCCTTTTTGTCTGGGGTACACCTTGAGGATGACAGGGATGCACCACCAGTGGTGGAAAACACCTTGTATCAATAGCTTGTGGGGATCCTTCTCTATCTCACGCACACCCAATCAGATCTCTCATATGTAGTAAGGGCAGTTTCCAGGTACATGCAGGAGCCACATGAGCTACATTAGAAGGCTTCCAAGTGCATCCTTAGATATGTTCAGGGAACCACAGGTTATGGGATCCACTATGAAACAGGTTGTGCATTGGATCTTATGGGCTCAACTGATTATGATTTAGCTAGTGATAACACATATCACAATTCCACGTCTAGGTATGTGCTTGGTTTGGGTTTCGGTCCCACCTGTTGGTCGAGAAAAAAGAAGTCAATTATTGCTCTATTGTCACCATAGCCCGAGTACAAAGGAGTGGTCAACATCACTATTCAGGAACTTTGAATTAAGAACTTCCTCACTGAGCTCAACATCCATTTACATTGTTCGACTATCATTTGGTTTGACAATCAAATTACTCTCAAGTTTTGCAAAGACCCAGAGCAACGACAACAGACCCAACACATCAAGATCCATATGCATTACATCAAAGAGTTGGTACTGACATGATCATCGATTTGCAGTATCGTCTATCCACCGAACAAACTGCAGACATCTTCACCAAGACATTTACTGAGCAGAAGTTCCACCTTTTGCGTGATCGACTTGGAGTGACATAGTTTCTTAGCAAGTTCCTTTCTTCCTTCTTCTTTTTTATGCATTATACTTTGAGGGGGGGTGGTTACCATGAGGTTTTCCCTCTTTCCTCTATTTTCAGTGTTTCATTCTTAGATGCATTGTACAATGGGTACCTAAAATGGTCTTGGTTGCCAAGACCCATTCATCATGTACACACTAGTAGTGTTCAGAGGGGGTGTTGGAGATATTACACACTCACCTAGTATTTCATTTCCTAGGTTGACTAGTCTATATTGAGGGTGCCCTTGGTTAGAGATATTCCCCTCTAGATGAGAATATTCTCCCCTAGATGAGGGTGCCACATCCTCTTCAGTCTTGAGTCAATTACACCTCAATTAGACTAATGAAGTGGAGTCTTGCATGACAACCTCGGTATTATCATTGAGTGTTGCATGCATACCTCAGTATCATCACCATGAGTGCACACTTATCTTGGGATCATCACTAAGAAGGTGCCACACATGTGCATGCATGATTCTCTTCTCATTCCAATAGTGATTAGTCATTTAGTTGATGACCACATGGTTAGTTAACTAGGACTAGGTGGCAGTTCACTCCAGTGTTTGTCATTGAGTGTCTATATCTCTCTAAATCACTACTATGGTGAATTAGTTTGCTCATGTAGAGTATATCATGTGTATTTTTACCATCATTGATTCATCTAATACAATTCTTTCATTCTACTCTCTTCTCTTCTCTCTCGCAAGATTTGTGTGTTCATTTTCTACTAGCTAGGTTCGTTGTAAAAACTTCACACTATGAATTTGTGAATCCCCTGCTTTCCATAGTTCATTTAATTTTTTGTTGGCGTCTTTTATGATTCCCATTGATTTGTAAGGTTGTGTTTCAACTATATCAATCGCCTTCTTGAGAAAGAGAGCAAACCCTTTTAAAGAGTGAAAAATTTTGCTTCCCTGCGACATGACTACCTTTGGAACCGACTTCGATTTGAATGTGTAAAATCACCTTGGAGAAGGTGAAGATATGTTGGATAAATAATAGTCCTAGCCTTCAACCAAAACTGAATGAGCAGGAGGATTGTGCTCTGCAAGTGACTTGACCGAATAACACTCCTTGGTTGGCCTATGGTGATGGATACATATCAATATAATATTCTTGTCATGTATCGTCCATTTGACGTTCGTGTTTTCCATGATCAACTTTTATGTCAGTTATTGCCCTCTAATTATCCGGGTTTTTTTCTATCATGACTTCTAAGGAGAATCTCGTCAAGGTGCATTTCATTCCTGATCACTCCTGAGAGAGAAGGAACTGTAAAAATAAGGATCACTACTAATAACATATTTGATATGATCTTTCACAATCCAAAGATCCAGTTCGATATCAATAATGTGAGTTTTGATCTTGCTTGGAAATCGCTACCAACCAAGGATGTTTTGATCCTTTATCCATTGGAGTTAAGATTCATTCAAACTTTGTTGGACTTAAGAGTACTTGAGTATTTTGGAATTGAGTTCTAGCTCACGGTTCATCCTTCTTGTTTAAAAAAAATATCACAAGTTCCATGTGAAGGTGGCTTATCCTTCTTTGCTTTCTTCACGTCATTTCTCAAAGAAACAAAAGAGAATCGAAAACTGGATATTTCCCAAGCAAACCTAACGATACATTTAAGGTTTGGTTTGAATTGTTGAAGTTTACGGATCTTATCAGGCCTAAATATTGAATCCATTTTGCAGTCTTGAATATTTCGTTGCAAATATTCAACTCATTTTCATGCTCATATTTTGGAAAAATGACAAATAATTTGGTGGTTCTTTGGAGAACAAGAGATGACACATTTAACTTTGATGATCAATTCAACTCCAAAATCAAACTCCAGGTAACTTTCAAATAGTCATTTTGTAATTTTACTTATGTTTTTGAAATAAAGTTGAATTACATTGTAAACGGGTGCATTTTCAGTAGAAGATGACACCCCTCATTTGTTGAGTTTGCATTTAAAAGTCTGGGTGGAGTTGCAAGAAACCTCTGAAGTCTAATTTTGTCTTTAAATGGCTCAAGTTGAGGAATTATTATACTTACTAAAAACTCTAATAATCGCTTATGAGGACAATATAGTCATAACCAACAAAGAAACTATGCATTTTGTTGTAACTTGTTTGCAAGTTTCACAAGCCAAAGTATCACTCTACTTCAAACTCAGACTCAACTTCTTCACAATGCACTTGAACGAAATAATCTTTGACATTATAAACTAGTCCTTGTTCAAAACAACCCTCTTTTTGAAGAATATGATGATGATGAGGATGAGGATGAGCATGATTATGATGATCTAGATCAACTACTAATATCGAAGCAACTCAGTGAACCAACTTCAGATATAAGTGCATATAAAGAGAAACTTTCTCTTTTCGATCCAATCATCAGACCTTGGAAAGAAATAATAAAAAATAAGAATCGAACAGGTATTGGATATGAAAAATAAGTGACCTTTCATATTCTAGATTATACCAAACGGATCCAGTTCCAAAGTGTTAGATTGCTTCAAGAAAGTTTATATTCACCTTCTCAAATTCAAGAGAAGATTCTGAAATGCCAACATTGTCAACAATTTGGCCACGTGAAAGATCATTGTTTTGATCTTCATCATTGTGAGCATTTTGGAAAGCATAATCATCCTTCAAACAAATGGTCCAAATGAAAGAAATCTACAAGAGTAAAGAAGCACTATGGGTGGATCACTTCTTGGCAATGATCATCAACATTCAGAAAGATATATCAATCAGATCGACAAATTCACTCTCGAATATTGACACATCTTGCAGTGGAAAGAATTGCATCTTCTCGCCTTGTACCTAATAGGGAGGAACAACATAACAACATCAATTATTGATAGTCAGACTTTAAGTTTTGAAGCCCTATAAATCAAGAAGTGACAAGCGAGCGTGATTTGGTTTGTAGTCATCCAAAACCATCAAATTTCTTTGTAGTTTTTTTAAAGCACCACTTAGTATAAGACTTACAGCTTCTTCTAGACAACGGATTGTCATTTTCCTTAAACCTCCACTTAGTAGAAGACTTTGCTTCTTCTAGAGAATAGTGTGTGGTCATCTTTAAACCAACATTCGAGAGAACTTCCAATTAGAAGAAGACATCATATTCCCTCTTCTAGCTAACTTAGGAAATGTTCAAGGAAGCATTAATCCCTAGAGCCAAGTTCCAGAGTGTGTGGTCATTCGTAAACAACTAGATTGGTTTGTGGTATTACTTAAACCACCACCACCATTTAGTAGAATACATCAGCTTCTGTTATTCATTTGGTTTGTGGTCATCCCAAAACCATGAGATTCAAAGAGCACATTCAAGTATTGGTAGTTGTCCACTTCCAAATTTCATCTCTCAGCTTGGACTCACATACACCCCTTCATATTTAGCGGGGGGGGTGTTGGAAACGTAATTCGTTAGGGTTACTCAGTTAAAGGAATATGAAACAAACCATCATCGAGAGTCCAAGAAACCTCTTGGAATACGAATCCAAAGGTCGTCGACGTGTATTTATATCTGTATCATATTAATGAAAAAATAAAATTCAGACCTATCTCCATTTGTGCACTCTAACAAGAATCGTCTTTAAAAGAATAAAAGTTACTACAAATACTATAAAAACTAGGTTATTGAATCATCCACCAATAGATGAATTAAGGGAATGGGGTTATTTTGTTGATTATACTCTAGGAAAATAAGGTGTTTACAATGTAGGAGGTACATTATTTCATACTAATTAAAATTATATAATATTTAAAGAAAAATTAGGGGGGATCAAACAGTTATGTAGAGATGGTGGCTTTGAAACTAGTGATGAAAGTGGCAGTGGATAAGGGGTTATAGACTTATAGATGTTTAGAGACTCTTTGTGGTAGTGAACTAGATTATTGGTTTGTTAGGGTAGGAAACATGATATTACTCATGATTTTAGCGTGCATTTCAAGAGAATGGATAGAGTATTCACAAGTATCTCGTGCATATAGGGAGCTCGACTCAATGATGAATGTTTTGTCTAAAAAAGGAATGCAAATGTAAACCAATATAGGTTTACTATTGGAATTTAATGATGGAATATTCTAGTCATAATGTTCAATGATAGTTAATGGGATATGAGTCAAGAAAACAAATTAATAGATGGAAGGTTGTTTAAAATCTAGATAATTAGTTTTATTGTATATTTTAATATTACATAGAAACTATGTTGAAGAGTCATGGGTTTTAAATTGATATCATGTATAATGGATTTATCAAGTGGTAGCATGTTTTTTTGGATGAGTCAAAAATCTATTTTTTGAGAATTGTTTTTGGTTTGTATATGTTAAAGATCTAGGTATTTTATTTGATGAAGAGTGCTGGCAAGCCTTGGAATTATGATAAGGCAGTTAGGAAGGGACTTTTTTTTCATTTGGGTTAGTTTGTTGTGACTGTATCAAGTACATATAAAATCTATTAAGATGTTAAAAAAAAAATTGGAAAATGTTACAAATGTTTTTTGAAAAAAAAAAAATAATAAATAACAAGAATATTAAAAAGGTGTAATATTAAATAAATTTGTATAAGTCATTTTAGCAATGATATGTTAAACATATTACAAACCTTTTTCTTTCTCAATGTTTATTATATTCAAAATTAGCATTTTTGTTTCTCAATGTTTATTATATTTAAAATTTAAATGAATCTATCCTGTTAAAGATAAAATATATGCATAATCCCTATACATGTTTAAATGGATATCTATGTTTATTATATAAAGAATTTAAATGTATCTATCCTGATAATGATAAAGATAAAATATATCCACAATCCCTACACATGTTTAGATGGAAATATTGTTAAAGTGAGCTTCTCTACATGGTGATAGAGTTATGTTGTTAAGTTTTCTTCATCTTTGATAATGATAAAGATAAAATATATCCATAAGATGGAAATATTGTTAAAGTGAGCTTCTCTACATGGTGATAGAGTTATGTTGTTAAGTTTTCTTCATCTTTGGATTAAGTATTTTGTAACCATATGCATTTTCCATTAAACTTATTAATCCTATACTTACTAATCCTATAGTAAGAAATCAAGACGTTTTATGTGGGATATGTATTTTCCATTAAACTTACTAATCCTATAGTAAGAAATCAAGACGTTTTATGTGGGATATGGAGATTAAACCAAAATATTAAAGGGGGGGGGGGTTTGAAATGTACTTATGTTATGATTGAATTTTTTTTTATGTAGTAATATCATTTAAGGGTTGGAATTCAAGATGTTTTATTTGTGTATATGGAGTTTCAAGAAAAATATGAAATTATGATGTTTAATGAGGCACCTATGTTGTGAATATATATATATATATATATATATATATATATATATAAGGTCACGATCAAGCTAGACATCAAATTGGTGTATGAGACTCTCTTGTTTGTTGGAAAAGGGATCCCCTCCATGCAATGATTTGACTACTAAAGTCTACGGAGGTATGCATACCCTACCCCTCTCTGGATTTGAACATGTGAACTTCAAGGAGAAAACACATGTTATTAACCATTAGGTCCACTCAAGTACTTCACCAAGGAGGTTACACATTGTCGTGAGTGCATGCCACGGGTGGTCGCTCATGAGGTATAACTGAAAGGTGCACAATAAGGATTCCTCGTTGACCATGAGTCTCTCATCATGTGTAAATGGAATGGAGTTAATAGTGGTCTCATCATGTTGCATCGGTTTTACACCCACCATCAAAATGCATTTGTGTACTTAGAGGGCTGGAGTGATCACGAACACACCCTTGTTGATTGTATTGATATTGATACCAATGTCGATTGTGTAGTTTCTTTGACTTTATTTCAATGATATGTTTATTATTATTTCAGGGCATTTTGGTTGCAATAATGACCTGATTGGTTAACAGACATATGTATGGAAGATGTGATCTAGACTTTTGATTTGGTTTTTTTACTATTATTGTTTGATGTGTACATATGTAAGGTACTCGATCTATTATAATAGCATGAAACAGAAATATTGCAGAGAATAACAGTGGAACAACACAATAGATGAAACCACAACACCAAATAATACCTTTATTGATAGGAAACAATGTTC